>JAAEAF010001097.1:0-216307 GCA_011037195.1 Triatoma infestans | reverse complement strand
TTTTGTCTTGCTTGCGAGAAATATGTGGCCTTTAAATTTGACAGAAAGCCGTTGAGAGTTTTCTGGAAGCTATGGCTTAATGTAACTCTTTAAGAGTTGTATGCAGATTTCTCGAGTCTCTTTAACTGTTACTATTTTAATGATGAATTTAGACTGCTCGAATGTTCAATCTAGATTAATTGTAGCTCTGAAATTGCCGGGTTTTTAAACAAAACAGCTTACAGATTGTGCCTCAGTGAAGAGCTTATGAGTGTAGCACTGTCTTGGACATGAAGTCTTCCAGCGCTTCTTGGCCGCTGTGGCGAATTCCCTCAACGGAGGATTATTTATGCTAATGTAGTAATGATTTATTTCATAAAATTATATACAAACTTGACATTATTTACAAAATATAGAGAGCAGCTAATAAAATAGCTTTATTCTCCACTAAATGGCGACAGACAGTAGACATAACTTGTTACATTATTGAGGGAAAAAATGTACAAAAAACCTCTATCCTAAAGCACATGTTATATTTATATATACTGTTTAAATTACAAACATAGTGTATCTACTAATCTTTTGTGCTTATATTGTCTATTGTCATAGTTTCCTATATTTATGCAAAGGTGATTTTCAGAGTTAGCTGTCGTTTCAAAGAACTTTTTACAGATTTTACTGATATATTTTTCTATTGTTTCTATTGCAGTTATGGAGTGTAAATCTGTTATACGTGTGTATCGGGGTGAGTTTGTGGCGAGTCTTAGGAATTTGTTTTGTATTATTTGTAGAGCCTTTATATTGCTATTGCAAGTGATCTCCAGGATGGGAAAGCGTAAAGTAGCATGGGCCTCACGACCATCTTGTAAATCAGTAGCTTATTTTTAGTAGAGAGTTTGGAATCTCTACTAAACACGGGGAAGAATTTTTTAATTGCCATTTTACCTTTATTCAGTCTATCTGTAACATGTTCACTAAATATGACCTTTTTGTCTAGCAATACTCCCAGATATTTAACACAAGGTGACCAAGGAATTTCCCCTTCTTCAGTAGTGATATTTTTAATTAAAATTGGCCTTCTTTTTGTAAACAGGATTGCTTCAGTTTTGCTATTATTTACTTTAATTTTCCATTTATTGCAGAAGGCGTGTATCTTTTTAATAGCATTTGATAGCCTATTTGCAATCGTATCTATTCTCCACGAGGAAGTATAGAGGGCTATATCATCTGCATATAGAGCCAAGTGCAGGGAAGAAAATTAAAATAAACATTAAACAAAACTGGTCCAAGGATTGATCCTTGGGGATCTCCAGCCTTAATGCTTCTTGAAGAGGAAAGTTCTGGGCCCGAGCAAACTCGAAATTTTCTATTATTTAGGTACGAGTGAATGATTTTTATAATATATTTAGGAAAATGGTAATTAATTAGGCGGAATATTACCCCCTCATGCCAGACAGTATCGAAGGCCTTTTCTATATCCATGAGGATTAAGCCAGTATGCTTTTTTTCATTAAATTTAATTGTAGTATAATCTACTATCCTAGCCATTTGTGAAACGGTAGAAACGCCTGTCTTGAACCCGAACTGTTCTGCCCGCATTATGTTACATGTATCTAAATGATTGTTTATTGTAATTAATATTATTTTCTCTAGAACTTTATTGACGGAACTTAATAGACTTATGGGTCTATAGCTTTTGGGCTCAGATGGAGGTTTACCGGGTTTACGGATATATATTAATTTTGAGGTTTTCCAGATATTGGGGTAAATGCCGGATATTATTATATTGTTAAAAAGATAAGTCATATATACTATTGCTTTTCTTGGTAGTTTTTTCAATATAATATTTTGTATGTTATCTAATCCGGGAGCCTTTTTATTTTTGCGGGATTTTATAATAAGGGTTACTTCCTTTGGCGAAGTTAGTTTACATTCATTCGCCGAATATTTACAGTTTGAAATGAATTGTTTAACAGTTTTATCTACTTGATTAGTATGATTAGTCGTTCCCATATGTAAATTTTGTCTATGTAGGGACTCAAAATGTTCCGCCATTAAGTTGGCTTTTCCTTGGTTGGAATAATAAACTTCATTATCTTTTATTAGTGGAGGATCATCATCAGTAGTGTCAGTTTTAAAATATCTAACAGTTTTCCAAAAATTACGATATGGGCTGTAAGTTTTCTAAGAAGCTCGTCCATTTTTTATTTCTCCATTTCTGTATATTTAAATGAATTATCTTTTGCAGTTTATAGGAAAATTTTTCAACATATTATTATCGACTCTTTGGTATAGACGTTTAATTTTATTTTTGAAGGCAATTAAGTTCTTTACATAAACAGGAATATCTTTTGTATAAGACAGAGAACGCATGGGGATAGCAACATTAGCCGCATTCTCTATTAGTTGTATAAAATTAGCAATTTCTTCATGTATTTTATTTATATTTACTGGATTACTATTTAACTCCATATTGTTATTCAAAATTTCTCTAAATTTGTGCCAATTAGCGTTTTTTAAGTTTCTAACCAGCGTAGGATTATTATTCTGATAGTTTAAACTTAATGTGAATGTGATTGGATTATGATTCGAACTCAATACGGGGTGAGAGATAGGCACAGAAAGATTAATTATATTTTTGCTTAATACTAAATCTATTATACTAGGCGTTCTGCCAGCTGGAGGAAAAAAAGTGGGTAAATCAGGAGAGTTAATAGTTATATTGTTATTTATAGATAAATTTAAAAGTGATTCTCCGGCAATATTATTGTTTTTGCAACGCCATGCTGCATGTTTAGTATTAAAGTCCCCCATTAATATTACTCTTTTATGTAAACTGAACAATTTCATTATTTCTTTCCCATCAAATCTCTTGTTTGGTGGCCGGTAACAGGAAATAATGTACAGTGAGTATTTGTCAAAGTATACTTCTATCCCAACAGCTTCTATGTTGTTTAATTCTGGAATGTGTATTTGTGTGTGCTTTATATTTGTTTTTATGAGTATCGCAACTCCACCACCATGTCTGTCACGATCTTTTCTATAAGCTACGTAATTAGTAATTTTTAGTTTCAAGTAATGATTAAGTTTTGTTTCATTTATTGCACATAAGTCAATGTTTAAAGACTGTAAAGTATGTGTCAACTCTGAAATCTTGTCATTTTATTGAATTTGCATTCCACTCCATTAATTTCAAAGTGTTTTTAAACATTAGTCTAACAGTGAGAAAATTGACTCAGCAATAATGACTATTTTTGAAATAGGGCCTGTCGCCATTTTCAGTTGAAATGCTATAGATTTCAGTTTATTTACAATATTTTTGAAATTAAAAATTGATTTAATATCTTGGAAAAAAGAACTAAGAGAGAATTCTTCTTCCTTTTCATCAACAGCTAACTGTTTCGAACTCCCACGAGAGGGTCCCCATATTGGAAGTGCTTCATTTACCGTTGCAGATTTGTTGTGAGGTGGAAACTGTGCCCTGTTTAGCTCAAAGGCTCCTGGTCTTTTATTCTTGTTTATTCCATTCATACGAGATTGCCTAGAGCTTTTCTTGTCAATAATAATTTGAAATACTGGACAAGTGTCATCAGACGCTCTATGTTTTCCACCGCAGTTTATACATTTCCTATTTTCTTCATCCTCTTTTGAGTTGCATTGATCTGTTGTATGATTCTTCGTACATAATTCACACTTGGGGGCTTTATGACAGTTGACAGCAATGTGGCCATAACTCTGACATCGAAAACATCTTACAACTATATTCCTAGACCTATATTTCTGCCACTGGACTCTACAATAAGCAATTGTTCTTATTTGATATATCTCCTTTAGAGAAGAGTCCTTATTGAAAGTTACAGCATATACAGGTAGAGGAATGTTGTGTTCATTTTCTTTCTTAAAAAATTGTTCAACTTTGTGAACTTCATGCCCTTGAACATTTAAGTCTTCCTTAATTTCTTCCGAAGTTATAGCGGATGGCAAATATACTATTAGCTTACGTCCAATTTCATTTTTGGGAGTATAGTTATGATATTCTAATCCTTCGTAATATATTCCTGAAAGAAATCATAATCGGCTTTATTTTCTGTATATACTAATACACGATCACTTTTCAACTTAAATTCTATCTCGCCTGTTAGTTTTGATCTAATTATCTCCATTGCTTTTGTATGATTCTTAAATTGAGAGTACATCACAAGTGGAGGCATACTAAATTTATTTTTTTGTATAACTACATTCTTATCATTCATAGCTGCCTGCGAATTTGTAGGAGCTATATCAAGGTCAAAGTCGTCCTCTAGATTAGACAATATCTGATATTTATTCGTCACACTTAATTCATTTTTAACCGTTCGCGGACTTGTTACCGCTCTACGTTTTCTGGGATTACCCAGGACTTCAACAAAATCGTTTTCCTCATTAATCATGTTAGTATTATTGATACCAGTACTCCTATCAGTATCACTTCGTTTAAGATCAGTGTTAGTAAGTTCACCAGTGTTATTATTTACGGAAACGTTATTTTCTTGCAGAGTTGATAGGTATTGTGAAGAGGATATACCCCCACCACCACTAGTTAATCGCTCAATGCAGAGCTTAAGTTTCTGATCGTTTACTTTTTCTATTTTTAATGGCTTCTTATTAATCCTAAATTTCACAATTTTAATGTTCACACACTATCAAGTTGTAGGTTATATAACTAATTTACGAGAAATTAATTGTAATGTTAAATATGTAAAATAATAATAACTCTATTAGACGTGTCCAATTTCATTAAATATTTCTAGTTAAGTCTAATTCTTTTCAGTAAAACTAAAATTAATTTAAAAAGAAAAAGCTTACTTTTTCTTGGAGTTCAAGGAAAATTAAAGTTTTACTAATTTCACGGCACTATTACATCACATTTATTAACTAAGCAGAATTATTATTTGTCAATCCATTTTATACGTAATTCTCACAAAAAGCTTAGAAAAACATTAAATTTAAATCACCAAAAAATTTGATTTATGCTAATGTAGTATTTATTATAAGTTAAATAATTTTAAGTTGGATTTTACCATCAACATAATATGATATAAAAAAAAAATGTACACACCAGCTGAAGTTGACCTCATTAGGTCGAAACGTCCTGTTCAGTCTAGGATTAATAAATAAAATTAATAAAACCATAAAAGAGTTGTTATCACTAATCTTGAATATTTTTCTTCTATGAAATATACGTAATATTCTGACACACTTATTAATTAGATTATCTACGAACTTAATGTTTTGAGTGTTTAATTTTATTATCCATTATGTCTATCATAAATGCTATCTAGAAATCTTGTTTAATGATGCTTATATTATATATTATACAACTGAGTAGTCGTATATATATATGTATAATATACACTTGATGGACACGAAATATGATATACTGTGTGTCAGGATTTTGGGCATCCTAAACTAAATGGCCTTTTACCCAGTCTCCGCGCGCTGTGTTATACGTTCCTCTGGTATGATGCCCAGGTTAGTAGATATACACCCAGTTAGGCAGGTAGTCCTGACTGCTAGTCAAACATCTGGCCATTTAACTTTATACACTTCACGTACCCTCTACAGCATCAATCATAATGTTATATATGGGCTATGCTGGCCCTCTGACCATTCCCCCAAACAACATCACCTCCTAAATCACTCTTCCAATGTTTACCACCAGCATCCAAGGTGGCCACAATGATTTTTATAAGGTGTGGTCTGAATAAGTCCCTGGCTTCTCTCTCTCACTCACTTTAAACTTGAATGACATTGTAGAATTACATAAATAAATTTAGGAATAAATTCTAACTAAAAACTGAAATGGTTTTCATTAGTTTTCATTCCAAGTTTGATATTATGGAAAGGAAAATTACTAGTAATCGTCAAAGCGATACAATTTTGGGAAAGGCTTGTGTAAAAATAGAGAATGATGATCATGATGATCATTTTTGAAGTTTTAAACTGCTATGGCCGGCCATTCTCATGTAAAACATTTCAAGTATTCGTGTTGAATCTGCATCATAGTATCTTATAACCCGAAATTTCGCCCATAAATTGCAAAAGGCTCGTTTAGGGTAGTTTGCCTTGAAAACCAAAGTTTCACTTAATAAAGGAAACTGGATATGAACTTTGTTCTTTGTGTTTTCCCAAGGAAGCTTTCCAGTGAAATGAAAGTATCATTTAATTTTTAATTTCTCTTGCTCACAGTGAGAGGAAGTTACGATAGATTTGCGAAATTGTGTTTTCACTGAAAATACATGTTTTCCGGTCATCGGAATACGAAAAAAAAAAACTTTTTTAGCTAATGATCAGTATATGTTTGTGTCTGTGTTAATTGAATATCTTGAAAACGAAAAGTGGTAGGAAGGGCCAAATTAGTATTCCGTTTAGGTACTACTACCGCATCAAACATCAAGATTTGGGAAAGTCCGTCAATCGGAAGTGCGACTTTAATCATTAGTTTTTCAGTTTTACCTGATTTTCTTGAAAACAGCTCCAGCGATTTTCTTTAAACTTTGTACCCCATCTACACACACAATTATCTATTACTTTTATTTGTAACATTTTCCAGAGAAAATTGATTATTTTGGGGTTCTGAGGGAACTCAATTTGACTATTTTGCACCATGCCGTCTTCTACGTCTAAAATATCACTTGAGTATAATATGCGGTTTTATCACCTGTGCAATAGCTAATAAAAGCGTTGATGGATTCCAAAAATGAGCAAAATCGATTAACCGAAAGTGCGATTTTACAGAATAGGATTTTGAGTTTTTTGGAATTTTCTCAGGAACGATTACGATTTTCTCGAAACTTGGAATTCTTAGAAGTGGTATTGGAGGTCAGCCCAAATATACATTGTCACATTCCAGTTTTAAAGAATATTTCTTGATTAAATTATATTTATTATAGTATGAGAAAACTGTTGTCAGTGTTTCACACCAGATTTTTTTTCCCCAAACAGTTACGTGCAACAGTGCAGAAATAATTCACTTATTGTGGAAATAAATGTCTAATAAATGCGTCTAATCAAATGAAAACTCAAATCAATCTTAAATCGGACAGTTATACTACTTGTCTTCATTTTACTAAAAAGGAAAACAAAGTTATGAAAAGCAACTTTTTTAAGAACACAAATAACAGCTGATCTCAGTTTAAATGTGTGAATATCGATTCTCTACTAGATTGCTCCTTTCAACCATAATATCATTCAGTATTATTCTAACAATAATGCAATCAATGATTGCAATGTGATTACAGTCTTTCAGGCTTCTATAAAACCTGATTTAAAGCCAAATTCCTTTACAGGAGTTATTGGTTTGAAGTTTAGACCTATCTGGGTTTAGCTGAGAATCAAATATTTTATATTTGGCAAACAACTATAACAAATAACTGCACAATTCGATGATATCTGTAGAGTTTATTCTAATCAATTAATTAATTAATTAATGTATTTGAACATTTATATTTCGCAAAAATAAAATAAAATTAAAGTGCGGACTGGCTCCCGTTACATTCAGAGAGAGCCTAACCAAGTGAATATACTCTCAAAAAGGAATTAAGAGTTCTTAGTAGTATAGAATATCACCTTGTCAGTCGACTTGGAAGATTATCAGGGTACATACAGGAAGAGAAGGAGTGAATATCGATTCTCTACTAGATTGCTCCTTTCAACCATAATATATTTACACCAATACACCAATGTGTCCATGTGATGGTCTCAGCGAACAAACACCGAAACATTTACTGTTTGAGTGCTCCCTATTAAGCCATTTAAGACAAAATTTATTCAGGCACTCGGTGCTTTTGGGCTATGGATGGCCTCCAAGCCAAAAGACCTAATTACTCACCTGTATAAGTATTTCACTGAATTTATAACTAATTTAGACCTGCAGCAAATTTCGACCTAGTTCAACATTCAGTAATATAATATATATATCTCACTATTTCTAGATTATATAGTAATTGCATTTTAAATTTTGTACCTTGTAGTGTTGTATATATAAACTTTTATAAAGATTAGTTGTGTTTTGATTATTTGCAATTTTATCTGATTATGTATTTAAATCATTCTTGTGTATATGTCACTTCTTATTTTTTTTTTTAACTTTATTATTATTATTATTATAATTAAAAAGTCTATCACTAATATGCACGATTTTTATTAATTGGATAATAATTTTATTTAACTTGATATATCACTTAAATTCTTTAATTTGACTTATTAATGTTCTTTTAAAATAATTCTGTTTTTCTTTTCAAGTCACATTCAATTTAGATTTGACATCTTAAATGCTGTTTAATGTATATTTTACTCATCTGTTAGAGCTATACATGTAGTATGTAAATGGAACATGTAAAACTATTTCAATAAACTCCCTCTGGGTAGGGGCACTGCTTGGAGGAAAAAAAAATATATATAGTAAATATATATAGTAATATTACAGTAATAAGATTATTAAATAAACTTAATTTAAAAAAAAATACCTTCAGGTAATAAATTAACATAAAATTTCTCTCCCTACAATAATTTCCCATGAGGGAGAATTTAGAAAATATAATTTTCCAAATTATAGTATTTTCCCGCCGCAATATCGGTCACGCTAATTATTGATCTATTAAATAACTAATGAATCTAATTACATAGGCGCCCACCTAATTTTGGTGAATTAATTTAGCTTTACATATCACTCAATCATTAATTTGTAAATTATTAGTCGTTAAGTAGCACTAATCAAACAATTATCATAACTGTCATGGTGGCTGAAATTTATTTTTTTTTTTTTTTTATAGAGTGGGGAAGGAATTTGATAATTTTATTGGTCAGTACTAATTTTTAAACAAAGAAATTTCCCTTTTATTTGGGTTTTGATATTTAAATTAAATTGACTTTAAAAGCAACACGTTTTATTTTGTATTTCAATTGAAGCACGATATACCATCTAACACGAATAACATATAAATGTTGTATCATTTCCCTCAAATTTAATTAAACTGTTTCCTTTAGACAGAACATCATTATAAACGTTATAAAATGGTATTTGTAATAATAATACATCATGATATACGGTAACTTTGACACTGTAATTATATTTGAGTAGTAATTGTATGTTTTCCTTATTAATAACAATATTAATATTATTTCAATTAACAATAAATTATTGATTTAATTATTTAATTAAAAATAAATTAATAAATATACAAACAACAAAGTTTTTTTTTTTTTAATAATGTTTATTAAAGGAAAAATTATTCCAAGTTTTTTTTAAAAGAAAAGTTAAGTGTTTCTTCGCTTTTCTGTTCTTTGTTCTTCTTATTATTACTTATTAAGTAGAAAAATGCTCAGCGATTATAAGAGTTTTCTTAATTCTTACGCCCACACTTTGCGAATCTCAGCTCTTTTCACCATAAAAACAGATAAACATCTTGTAAAAGTGAGTTGGCTACATTGACTCTGGACTGAGCTTTATAAAAGTAACCACTTACAATGGCTGTTCTGGGAAAGTATTCGCAAAAAGCAATACTATTATCTGTGTTGAAAACTTTCATATCTTTTCTTCCTCCTTCCTTTATTTCTCTGCCTTTCTCATCCGCCCCCGCCCCCTCCCACCAGTTTCACTTTTACTAACAACGTATAATAACCAGTATACATACCCTTATACAAATAATGCACAAAACACACTTCAAACTCAGTTTGGCCAACCTACTCTCATTTTAACTATAATATCGTATCGACGAAAAGTTTTCTGTGCTATCATAACAAAAATATAAGTGTATATACTATATATACATACTTTATATACATATATAACATGTTTATGACACTTTGAAATCCACTTTGCCATCCTCATAGTTAATACAATTACTAAAAAAATTTGAAACTGTTTCAATGACGTAACAATTTAATACTCACTCACATAATTTTTCTTTTTTAAAAAAAAAGATTTTCTTCAGTTTTAAAGGAAAAAATTACTACTATGAAAAACCAGATTCTCTAATTGCAGTTTTCAAATATCAAATTGACAAGCTTTTCAATTTTAAAATATTTGACCTCCACACTGTTTAATATTAGGGGTAGATCATTGCCGCCAATAACGCCCCTATCGATACCTTTCCGTTCATTTGTAATCTCTCTCTCACAAAAAAAAAAAAAAAAATCCATTATAATTATAAATAAAATCCTAAACGTTAAAATCGGATTCACCTGGTGATACTTACACGAACCATTCAAGTTTGATCTTAAAAAAAAAAGAAAAAAGTTATAATTGAGAAATTTCCTTCATAATTGCAATTTTTCTAAACTTAACTGGTTTCGATATTAATATTTATAGCTGGGGAACCTAAACTAAAAACGACACCTGAGGGAATCATGACCTTTCAGATCCCCCGAGATCCTCTCTAAAATATATTTCATTGGGAAAATGTTTTAAAACGAAAGTAATAGGTCTTTGTTTGTATATAGTTAGTATACTTCATGGGGAAAACGAAAACTGTTCAACTAATGTTACATTTTTTCAAACTCGGAATTTTTGGGAACCTTTTCATTCTTATTATTATTATATATAATATAGATTTGTATAATAAAGTCCAATAACACCTTGAAGGAAAGCATAATTCCATTCGTCTCCCCCCCACCCCAAAAAAGTCCTTAAATGAATTTTCCCGGAAAAATATTACAAATAAGTTGCAGCTAACTACATATGTAGTTGATATATCAAATTTTAAGGAGAATCGTTGGAGCCATTTTCGAGAAAATTGAAAAAAAGTGGCATTTCCGTTTGATTGTGTCTGACGAAAACCTTATTGTCTGCCCCCTCCACCACCACCACCACCGGTAGAACTTAAACGAAATACCAAGTTTCAACTTTCCTGCGCTCTCTAAAACACTTTTTTTTCTGATTAATCACATACACTGATTGGGATTCAGACTTCCACCTAGAGATAAGCGTAACCACAGCTATATGCCACTATATCAGCGTACCGATACAACATTTGTTGAATAACTTTGAACTCTACCAATCATGTCACAATTCCATCTATTTTTCCATAAAACATGTCATTAAAACATAGATTTACTGTATACCTAGCAGGGAACGATGGTAAAATGGTCCCTACAAACCAATATATACACGGATATAGCAGTGTAATTGGAAGCCTTAGCTCATATCTATATTTTATGTGGATTAGTTTATGATAACATCTAAAATTAACAACTTGCATAGAGTCACGTAAAATTTATAGCATTATACTTTAGTATGTAATAAAATTTAAACGATCATACGATTACAATTTCAATATTTGATTTATTTAAAACAGAAATTTTTATTTTTAGCCGTATTTATAAAGTATATACACAGCTTTTATACAGAAAAATATAAAAGTATTTCTATATTGCTTATTATAAAGCTTAACTTGAAATGTTCATGTAATTCAGTCTGGGTTTTACATGAAATTTATGCAAGTATAATATAATAATATATATATACATGAGCCAGTATTTTATATATATACGATGAAATAGAATGGAGTACACACGAATTTAAGAGGAAACAGTATTAAACTACAGGACCGGTCCTGCTATCTGGCAACAAATTACACAATTACACAAAACACCCAGCCCGATGTCAACGTTACAGTCAACTGGTTAACGGCCCGCTTTTCTCCACTCACAACACACGTACACGTCAAGCAATAAATTTATCAACTTTACCAATCGTAATTTTGCAATATTTAGAATAACGATGGTGTTAATAAATCATTTAATCATTACTATAGTAAGTATTATAAAATATTACGAAATATTTTAAGAGTAAATAATTTGAACAGATGTTTAAATTAATTAAATAATATGTTTTCCAAAAATATGAAGGTTAGGTTATTTTGCTTTAATGAATAATTAAACCAGTACAAATGCCGGCTGAATAAGATTAATGAATGTTTTTTTTATGATTAGTATTTCAAATTAATTATCTATTCCTGTTGTTAAATACTAGATTGTGGTCATGATAGTGTCGTGAATTTTTTATTGGATTCTCCCATCTCTATGATGATTTATCCAATTTTTGGCAATTATGAAAAATAAATTGTACGTGAAAAGCCGGCAGCAGGGCACATGAGCGCACAACGTCCATTGACGGAGTCAACTATGAGCGAAAGTTGTCATGGAATTGCCATTTAAATAAAATAAAATACAAAGCCAAATCGCTCTTGGAAGGTGTAAACGGCTAAATTTTTCACTATTCTGTACTGTTTTTTTAAGCTATTTAAGAACATCCAAATTAAACAGATTATATTCTAAGACAAAATTGTTCTCTCACTCTCTCTCACTTATTTGCTCATTTATTTGCTGTGTACTATAAACAATAAGCAAACGTCAGAGATATTTTCCGTGATAGACTGCTCCATTTTGTGGTCAGCGACCGATTTCGGGCTTCACCCGTCATCAGGATTGATAATATAGTGCCATAACAGCCTTGCACAGAGTGAAATCAGTTTATACATTATAATCAGTGCATATACTGATTTCGCTCTGTGCAAGTCTGTGTTATCACTATATTATCAAGACATCTTGATGATGAGCGAACGCCGGAAAGCGGTCGCTGACCACAAAATGAAGCAGTCTATCATGGAAAATATCTCTGATGTATTCCAACTCTGCGGGACCAACTACAATGGTAAAACTAAAATGTATGGCATGAAAGGCAAAAAGAGAAAATACACAGCGATATTATTCCAATTTGTAGGTGTTCAAATACAGGTGGTCTCGGTCACTATGGTTAAAAGGGCTGGTCTTGAAAAGTAGTATAGATGTATTTACTGAGAATGTAACTCAAATGTAATGTAGCAATAACAATGTAGGGACAATAAAATTCATAAAATTCTGGTGGTTGCTTGGAAAGTTTGTTGATATAGTCGGTTAGTTACAGTTTACCACAAAATATCATATTGAGATATGTGCTGTGCTTGCTAAAAAGAATACTGGTGCGATGCTTTGCATTTCCAACTTCCGATAATGGGACCATTAAAACTGGCCCGCAAAAATTATTTTTTCGACATATTTAAGAGAAAGTGGTTCTGGCTATGTGTGAACACTTCAGGTTTTTTGCAGTTTACGTCAACAGCGACATCATGCGTTGTAAAACATATGCTCCTATAATATCGGGAAGTTTTTATTTACTTGTATGCATGTTTCGTTAACGATTTTTTTTATGATCAATACAAAAAAAAACACTAAAAGTCCTTTAAGTCAGTATACTGCTAGAAATGTAATTTAGAGTATGGTTTCTGATTCGTTTCGATCGCTTTTGCATGCAAAGCTAAAAAAAATTTTCAACGTCTATATAGATTTCTACCGAGTAATATTTTTATTTCATGTAAAATTATTATGATCGTTACATAAAACAAAAATAATAATAATAATAAAATAGTTAGGCTAGAGCCATAGAAACGTGTGCCTTTCAAATTACATTAGGGGATCGTCTAATAAGAAAATGAGAATCCCAAATTAGAGTTGGAAAATGGAAATTTCTATGCTGAACAATGTCTAGAATAACTAATAAGGATGATCTTGAGTAAGGCGGAAGTATTTTGAATATAGAGGATACGTGCTACTGTTGACCAAACATTCAAAACTTGAGGCCGTAATTTAGAACACTGCTGCAGTCATCAGTAGTATGTCCTTGCCAAATGTTACCAGCCAGTAAGTTTTCTTCCTATGTTCGTAAAACTATTTTGATAAACTTGTACCGAAGTAACTGTAGAATAAAGAGGACTAAATTACATCATCACATCAATTTGGATACCGAAAAATCTTATTCAACGTACCAAACATTGGAACGAATAAGTAGGTTTAAATAAAAACAATATTCCACAGTTGACAATCATCACTTTATCTACAAACAATTCTAACTTGATTAACTATAGTACAGGACATTCCAAGTAAGAATTGATCCCATTCTTATTATTCGACGAAAACTTAAAAGATTGGGAGTTTCTCAGGAATCAATTCTTAGTCCATTCTTGTTTACGTTGTGACTTAAATGACATTTCAATTTTTTTTTACTATCTACTTAGACAGAAAACACCCTATTCATTTAAAGACATCACATTTTTCTTGATACCTAAATAATTTGCAATTTTCTTTAGAAAAAAATGTAAAATGTCTTACAATTACATGAAACCACTAGATAGGGGGGAGGAGACTAAATTCTTCTTGAATTCTCCGCTAAAATTTCAGTCTAACAACACGAACAACACTTACACTGACACCGTCAACTCTCACACTATGCACATAGGGCTAATGTGTGAGTTTAGCGCACCCACAGACAAATTCAGGTCACCATACAATCTCGCTCATCCATAAACATTGTATACTTTACATACATAAAGTACAATATTAAACAATATTTTCCATACAAATGCTGACACACACAACAGATTTTTTACAATGCTTGTTAATTATACACGTCTAGGCCTATCACTAAATTGTTTAAAACATTGTTACCCTGAGATTATGCATTTTAATGAGTTTTGGAATTATGGCATATTGACACTAGGCTTAATACTGATGTAGTAGGATCCCTCCTTGAAAAAAAAATTCCTCCCACGTAAAAAAAATACGTATATGTATTAAAATTACCAAAAAAAAACGCAAAATTCACCGAATTCTAAAACTAATAAAATGTTTTGACAATAGCGGTGCTTTTACCTACTCAAAGACAAGCGGAAACTTAGCAACAGTGGTAGCCATTGTTTATTTTGTTCCATCTTACGAAATAAATTAAGCCAAAAAATCTGGTGACTATGTTACTGCAGAAAACAGGTATATTTTGTTCGTCCGAGGAATGAAATCTTTTCGTGATAAAAGAAAAAAATGTATGAAATTACATAGTATTTTTTTCGGGACCGCAGTATGATTTCGTGTTAACCGTTTTTTCATATTAAGTGTTTTCGTGTTAAACGTTCTTCACTGTAGTATATACATGTTAAATAATAATGATTACATTGATAAAATATCATTATGAATCATTATAGAAGTTAATAATATAATTAAGAAAATTATAAATATTATTTAGCAGTTTGAGTATAGATTAATTTTTCAAGGAGGGGCCCGCGCAGTACAGTAGTAGGATCCGAAGAGAGGTATCCAGAGAGAGAGAGAGAGAGAGAAAGAAAGAAAGAAAGATAAATTTATTATGCTCTGGGACCTATGTCCCTTAAGAGCAACCATAAAATTTACAATGTTAAAAATATTTTCATAACATTAGAGAGAGAGAGAGAGAGAGAGAGAGAGAGAGAGAGAGACAGTCTCACTCCCAAGTTTAGGCCAGACTAGAGTGGGAGAAACTGTTTAAATACAACTGTGTCATCCATAGGTGACAGTCTACCGAGAGACTTGCAGCAGGTTCATAGAGCAGTCACAACGCGTCATCAACCTTTCTCTTTAGTTCTCACTACCATTTTATATATTTTAGTTTAAAGTCTAGGCAATTTGTGCTACTTTTCGATTATACAGTGTCTACCCATACTAGTTTATTTATCTATACAACCCATTTTCTCTCCTTCTATTATACTTATTTCAATTTTTGTGGGAAGAAGTGAACTGAAAGAGGATCTGCCTGGCAGTCACATTTAGGTAGCTGTTATTCCCCAAAAAATCAAGCAAAACGTACTGTCCTCTAATGTTCGTATTTCTGTGTATTGGTTAATAACTAATAAATCCACGTGAAGAACATTTGTTCGATTATGATAGTTATAACTGCAGTAAAAGATGGTCTGTGTGAATGATTCACAACAGTTTTTTCCTTTAATGGATATGATTAATATAGCAACAGAACAAAGTGTTCGAACTTAGTTCTATCAATAACATAAACAAATTTGCAAAGTGAATCATCTCTCGAACTACTTGGCAAGTTGTTGCTTCAATATTACAAATCAATTATAATTAGAAATTTCAACAATACAAAGTTTAACAATAACAATACACTTGTTACTTCAGTCAGCTGGTAAGTTATATTACAGTACAACTGATCGAAAATTTACATTTTCAATGTTGCACAATAATGTAAGTTTAGTAGCAAATTTTACGTATACACAATTCATTATGTCATTGTAATATGCGATCTGCCCGGTAGCTCCGTATGTAGACGTATCTATGACGTAGTTCAACATTGTTGTTATTGTAATACAGTTCAGTTCACTATTGACATTAGTCATCATAAATAAACATATGCTTATTATGAATTATAAATTATTAATGGTTTGTTTGCATATTTCATTGTTTACATATGTACATTATTAATATATATTATTATATAAATTAGAGAAATTTTTTAGCTTACAGTTTTATAAAAATTGAAGGTTTGAGGTTTAGGGGGCCAAAAAAAAAAATCATGACAGTGGATCACCTAGTCCCGGGTTCGAGTCCAGCAGTACGCGAACTATGCTGGCCTTAGATTTTCCCTTGCTAGGCGCATCTACAGTTCATTGTCCAACTCGGAATGTTGGCAATATATTTATTCCTAATTAATTTTGGTAGAATAAATTGTATAAAACTAAAATAGCACTTCAGAGGCAAAGATACCCTACTCCAAAAGGCCCCTTAAATGACTTTACCAAAAGAAATGTTTCAAATAAAACTTGTAGCTCTTTATAAGTGTAGTTCATATGCCGAGTTTATAGAAAATCGTTCAAGCCGTTTTTGAGAAAATCCCAGAAAACTAAAAATACTTACTCTGCTGTTTCCGAGAAAACTGCAAAAAAACTGAAACAAAATCTCTTCAGTAGAGTGGTATTTCCGGTAGATCAATTTCTGATCAAAATCCTAATGTCCCGTCCCTTATTTTGAACGAAGTTTCAGCACCCTGCAATTTTCCGTTTTTGTGTTATGCTGACCAAGAACATGCGCGCGTGTGCACAGACACAAATCATTATCTAAATGTCACTTGTTCGAACTTAGAGGACCTCAAAACATGTATTTCTAGAAAAAAATTACAATTTCTAAAATTTGATACGAAGACAAACTTCCTCTTAAGCAGTAAGAGGAAATAAAAAAAAAATAATCTGGTGTGATACACTCACACAACTTTGTCTTACTCCAGTTTTCATTATTATAATTGACAAATTTTATAGTTAGTGTATCAAATTTAATAAAATTCGCCGTAAACTGAAAAAGCTGTTCAGTAAAACTGTTGCGAGTAGCTGCCCCCATCCATAGTAAACATCCGGTTTACTAATTTTCTTGAAACTCGGAATTTTGGCTATCTATTTATTTCTAATTAATTTTGTTTGGATGATAGAATTGTATAATCAACTATGATAGCACTTTAGATAAAAACACTCCCCCAAAAGTGCTCTCAAATGAATTTTCCTAGAGAAATGTTTTAAATAAAAGTTATAGATCTTTGTGTGCGTAGTTGGTGTATTAAGTTTGAAGAAAATTGTCGGGGCCATTTTTGAGAAAATTACAAGAAAGTTCAGTCAAGTTGTACTACCGGTTGAAGAATTTTAACAGTTGACCTACTGTCGGATCCCATGATGATATCTAAACGGAATATCAAGTTTGATTTTTCTACGAATTTCGGTTTTTGAGTTATGCTGTGTCCACGTACATACATACATACACACTCACACCCTTTTCTAAAAACCGCTTTTTTGAATTCGGAGGACCTCAAAACTTGTATTTCCGGTAAAAACTCGATATCGAAAATTTGACACGATTACAATACTTCCTCTTACTAGGAGTAAGTCAAAGTAAAAATAAATAAATAGCACTGATAATATTGATCTAAATCATGGTACCAGCAACAATAATAGCATTAATGCTAGGAAATCCTGCCACTAAAGATCGCTGGCTTAAAAAGTTGGAATATGAAACGAGCAACCGAAGCAGTCGTTGATTTAACTAAAATTTTTTTTACCTCATGAAAGTGGTTAAGGGTTAGCAATAATAATCGAATGTCAATTTAGGCAGGGGCAAGGGATGAGGGCTTATTTTGGGGTTTTGAGTAGGGTGTGTCTGGGCAATTACATCTGAGATCCCTTCCCAGAAATTAGGGAGAGTTCTTCTTCATCCTAGTTCCATGGTCGGACCCCTTTTTTTCCTCCACCCCCCATCCAGAGTATACATAAAAACCCATTCAACTAAATGAAACAGCAATTATCGCTTTATGAGCCGGCAAACGATAAATTGTTTTGTTTTGGTTTTGGGAAGTTATTGGCACGCACGCACACGCACACACAGATCAATGACATTTTAATGGAGATTTTTGTGGTTGGAGGAGGGGAAACAGGCGATGGAGATGGCCGTCTGTTACAAATACCAGTTAATATGGCCGTCTGTTACTACCAAATACCAAAACTAGTTAGTTTTGGTTGTGGTAGTTAGGGTATTACACACTTGGGCCTTGTTTTTTGGGTGCCCACTATATTGTACCGCACCCAGAGCGAGAGAGAGTCAGTTGAAGACAGAGAGAGAGAGAGAGAGAGAGTGATATGAGGATCTAGCCCGGTTTGATCTCGTACGAACCCGCCGCACACAATCGTTGCGGCACCATAGTGCCCCCACTTTTATCTTCATTTCATCCTTGGCTTTCTATTTTCAACGCTGCCTCTCATGTACACCCACAAACCCCTTAATGAAAAACAGTTAATATAGAAAATAAAATTTACTACATTCACAACTAGGTTTTAGTATTTTTCCTGTGGTTGATTCCGCAGACCTGGAAAGCATCAGAAATATTTTCCGTGATAGCCTGCTTCTTATTAATTTATTTTTTTTAAGAATACAATTAATAAAATATAAATTTATATATTTTGAAAATAACTACTGGATCTCCTTTAATATTCTGAAGATATAATTGTGCTGTAAGTTCTTGAAAGCTGAAACTGAAACTTTAATGTTAATACTATACACAGTATATGTTTCGATCGAAAGAAATCGACTAGAACACTTGCCATACGTTGTGAATCATCTTACATTTAAACGAGCATTTGAAAGAAGTACCAACAAAACGAAATCAAAAAGTTAAAAAAGATTTGAAAAAATGAATATCGGTGAACGAGAAAGGATGATAAATTTTGTTCGCTAAATTATCTTTATAGCTCACAGCAACATCCCTTGCATTTCTATTAAAAAAGTTTGTAAATTGGGGGAAAATTTCAACACTTTCGGAAAACTTATAATTCCTTGATGTAAATTGCCCTAAATAGAAGATCACCATTTTCATCATATTTGTTGGATACGACAATATTGGTCGTCAAACATGCACAACAGAACCCTTGAAACACACGATAATTCCATAGACAACTTTAGCGATTAATGCATTGCTAGATTTATTACTGGTTTTATATATCATACATAGAATGTTTCCATCCTGAGATATGCGGCAATCAAGTCTATTGAAAATACAAACTCTTCAAGTGTTGATAGTACAAGCAAACAACCAGATGATGATTCTCCCTTGTTTTCGGCCAAAGAAAGCCCCAAAGCCAAAGAAAATTATATGCTTAATGAAATAGGCGAATTGTACATGAATAATCCCAAAGAGATCTATAAAATTTCCAATAGTAATATTAATGCTCAAGATGATAAACCATAGTGGTTAAATACGTAATAATTGAATTAATTGCTGAACCAACCTTCCAAACCAGTGAATAGCTATCAGAAACTTATGAAGCTCCTAGATTTAAAACCTAGAGTACAATATAATGAAATTAAGTTCATAGAAGTCGGCCAATAAAAATTTTAATATTAAAAATATGCAATATTTTATCAAGTATAATAATAACAATAGAGTAATACATAATTACAAAACATTAATTCAATCTATTAAAACAATCATTAATGGATACGACGGAGTACATTGCATCCAAATCTATCTGTACAAGATTGTTTACATTTTCTTCTTAATGGTTTATCCATACCATGAACCAAAACCGTGATCATCTGGCGGAGGGTGCCTAGGTCTTCTTGAAGGTGGAATAGGTGGTCCAAACGGATCAAATCTGGCTCCTGGTGGCACGGAACCCCTTTAGCAACAATACAGCATTAATACAAAAATCATTTGTTGAATATGAATGGGTCCGCAATTCTGGATAACATCTGGTACTTCATTCGTCGCAGCATGCATTTTCCTTTTATTATTGACCGGATTCGGATGTTCATCCATCGTCAGAGCAAATTCACAAATTTCATGAAGGGAGTTCACTTGAATGCAATGTTTCTGTTACACTCATACTTGTTGGTTTATTGTATGTGTGGATAGTTATAAGATTATCAATTTGCTCTGACATCGATGAAAATCTAAAACCGGTCAGAAATAAAAGGAACATGTATGCTACGACGAATAAAATACCAGATAAAATCATTTATCGATATTCATTGGAGAATTATGGTGCCGATAAAAATCTACTCTCATGAAAGTTTTGATGAATTTTACAAAATTTAGTGCTTGAAAATAATAAAAAGGGGTTGCTGTAAAGTATGTATAAAATAATCCTTAAAAAATATTTAAGATTGTTTAATTTGGTTTTAATTTTCACTAGTGTTTGAACTTTAGCAACGATTAACAAAAAGTCAATTTCCAAAAATTTAATTCACCGCAGACATTTTTTTTAACGACAGATATGTTTTATGAGATCTTTTGGGTACGGAGAGCTTTTTGGATGCAAATCAAGAAACTAAAAAACAATTTAGTTTCCACACAATATCTTGATGTTTACCCAATAGCATACCATACTCAAGTTTCAAAAATGTTTAAACAACTTTAATAAACAATCGGAAAGGGAAAACGAATTCTTCATCATTGAAATATTCCTCCAATCATTACATAAAAAAACAAACAAACCTTGGGAGACCACGAGGAATTCCCATTCCAGGGTCTGGTCCCACACCACGCGGTCCTGCAAATGGGTTAAATATCATACCGCCTCCTGGTGCAAACGGATCTCGATCAGTTCGGCCAACTCTTAATGGGTCACGTTCTGGATCAACCCTTTACAAAACAAAAACAAACAAATAAATATAAAAATATTATGGTTTCTTTTTTCCATATTATTCGAAAACATACTTAACTTCTAGTATTTTATCCATCTTACCATGCATATTCCTTTTGTTCCAGCTTTGAGGAACAAATGGCGGATAAATTACTAGAGTTATCCAGCACTGCGGACCCATACACATATTCAGTATACATAACTATTATTAAAATCATTTCTATGTGTGGTATACCATAATGGTTCAGGATATGCTGCAGGAGGCGGGGTAACTTGTAACGGTGAATGATACGGTGGAGATGGGCTGGTTCCTGTTTGCCTTAGTTGTACATTAGTACTATTTCCTGCAGAAGCTGTTGTCTGTGTAGTTGCTTCTTTGCCGGGTCCTGTATTCAGTAATTCTAAACGAATTTTTTCTATCAATTCTGAAGGCTTATTTTTAAATAAGGTCTCTAACGTGCCTCGCGTTCCTTCAACTGTATCATTTACGTTCAATGCTACATTTGTAACCGCTAATGTATCTACCCTCTGGAAGAAAAGAAATAAAAGTTCATGAAATTCCTTGCCAAAAAATGTATGTATATAAATGACAACATATTAAGGAGTGATAAAAAATGGAGAATATAAAATAATCAGAAATTTTTTCTTTGTGACCACCTGCTTGATGTTCAGCTACCGGTTTCAGGCCTTTTTTTATATACAGGATGTTTTGATGAGTGAATGACTTTTGCATGTGCTTTTTGACGATCTCATTCTGTTCATCAAACAATCCTAAGTTTATCAACTGTATTTGCTCTGTGCAAGTCTATATTATTACACTGTTTGACAAAAACATCCTGATGATGGGCGAACGACCGAAACCGTTGATGACCACAAAAAGAAGCAGGCTATTACGGAAAATATCCCTGATGAAAATCTCTGACAATTTCTAATACTACTACCTAACCAATCACAAATAATTACAATAACGTGAAAACTATTTATTTTAAATATGTATTGCTAACCTATCCAAGAACTGTCATATCATGCTAATGACATCAGTGGTGCAATATTAATAAACTTACCAGAAGATTATAAACAATATTATCATCATCTACTGGTACACCTCGCAATATGTACAAATCATCATTTTGAACATATCTCATGGAATAGTTGTTTGTTGCATTCCAATGAGCTGGTAAAGTTTCACTCGCGCATTCAATATCAGTAAGACTTTTCTAAAAAAAAAAAGTATAAAATATACATTTGCTAATCTTTTCGTAATCTTTTTACGATTATTAACTGGTAAAAAAAATAATCATGTCTTTAAAAGTTATTAAATCAATATTTTTGTATTACAATTTTAATTTTAATTTAATCTACAAACAAAAAAGTTTTAATCTCATATTTCTTTCATAAAACAGGAAAATTGATGTAGGCAAGGTATTAGCTCAGTGGTTAGCGCACTGGACTCTGACGCAGAGGTCCCAGGTTTGAGTCCAGCTGGCTGCTCTTAGATTTTCTCTTCCTAGGAGCCTTTACAGCTCAGTGATGGGCACTGAGAAGGCTCCGGGCGCGAATGACCACAGATGTCGACGCGTCTTAAATTAAAATAAATAAATAATAGTAATAAGAAGAAGAATCTCAGCTTGTTCCCATAGGGGAATCTAGTTCTGATCATTTAACAAGTTGGTCGAGCAAACAGCAGCAAGAAAAGAAACCAACAGAGTCGATAAGTGAACTGGAAGGCAAAATAAAACCAACGGATGACGGGGGTCGCAACAACTATGCTCTGATAAAAAGTAAACTTAATCAATAATAAATTATTCTTTCTGTTATATTTGTATTACGGTAAACCTTTTCCTAATGGACATCTCTGAAAAACGAACATTCCTAATGTAAGACACGACACTGAAAAGAATGCTCCAACTTCAACAAAAAAAATCAACAAAAATATCTGGTCTGAAATAGGATCTTTCTCTTACAGTAATTACCCACAAATTTTCTTGAAACTTGGAATGTTTATTGGCTCTTAGCATTATACATAAATACTGATAGTGTAAGTGATATACTTTTGGGTGTTTAATATTGTTGTCTGAACTAATTGGGTGTTATATTGTTGTATAGCAACGCCTCTGAAAGTTTCCCGCCCACGCAAAACTCGTAACACCCTAAAGTTTAAAGTTGAGGTAAAAAAATCATTGACTCATCACATTACATCCTAAAATCATTTTGACGAGAAAGATGTTACAAATAAAAATCATGGAAGGGAATAGCTAAGAAGTTAGCATACTCGACTCCCACGCGGAGGTCCGAGTTCGAGTCCAGTATTATTGTGATTTATCAATCAGAACTAAAATACAGTATATCAAATTGTGAATAGCGATATTCAAAAATCTGGTGTGAAACAACAACTTTCTCTTAATCCAATTAATATAATTTAATTAACGAATTTTCTTAAGATTGCAACAGTTACAATATTTAGTTGGACCAGCCATAAAAAAGGCGTTAGCGCTTATACTTATATACCTGAGCGGATTTGTAGGGAACGCACCCTGTCAACCAACAAAACTTGTAGAGGCATTTCTAAATGTAAACAACTGACAGATATCCAAAACGCCTTTAAAATATTTTTTTGGACAAATGTTTCAAATAAAAGTGATACGTTTTTATCTGTGCATTAACATTACAAGTTTAAAAAAAATCGTTGTATTCGTTTTTGAAAAAAATTCAGAAGATCAAAGACTAATTCTGTAAATTCGCATTTCGGTCAACTGATTATCTTCAAATTTAAATCCTAGCAATGCTTCTGATGTGTTTTAATATTATATAGGAAGGAAGGAAATAGCTAAGTGGTTAGCGTACTGGACTCACACGCGGAGGCCCCGGGTTCGAGTCCAGCTGTGTTGCCCTTAGATTTTTTCTTCCTAGGAGCCTCTACAGCTCACTGTCCGGTGATGGACAGTGTTGTCTGTAACAAGAGAACACTGTCCGGAGGCCGGCAGTGCACTGAGAAGGCTCCGGGCGCCAATTAACATAGATGTTGACGCGCCTAATATTAAAAAAAAGAAAAAAAAAGAACATCGATAATAGAATATTATTTAAAAAACAAAAACTTCGAAAATTACTCACATCATCACCTAAACCGACACATTTGTAACCGGCTTTAATCATAAGAAAATGTATCAATAATGTCAGCACATCTTCTTTCTTCTTAATATCCTCTTCGGTAATTTTATAAATCCAATCCCATCCAAATGTGTCGGACATTTTTTAAATAACTTTTTAAACTTTGATAAACTTTTTAATGACAAAATGCGAAATCAAACAAAACACCCATATCACTTCAAAGCAGTAGTCAGTGAGCACTGTTACACCAACATAACCTTTCCTTTTGGTTGTACATAATGATTTGCCTTTTTATCAATGTATTTTATTAATGTAATTTGAAAAATGTACTAAATATCACTCGAAGGTAAAATAAAAAATTACTAAATAAAATGATACTAAATAAAATGTTAGCTATTTTTATTTTAATTAAATCCTGAAAATGTTAGTTTTATTTTTTACTTAAAACATGAAGTTTTAATATTCAAATTAATTTTTGCAATTTAGAATTTTTCTATTGGCCTAAGTTTAGTTTTCCAATAATAATAGTAATAATAATGAATTTTTATCACATTTTTTTTGTAGGTTGTGCATTCCATAAATGCTGTGAACTAGATAGGCCATTTGGGTAAGATAGTAATGGCGGATTTGTAGTGTGATAAGTGTCAAGGTTATTGGACATGTTGGTGAACCTATTGCGTTTAATTTATGTAGTTTTAAAATAAACTTCATTTGCGTAACATCAAACTAAGGTTAGAAAGCTACATACCTACTGCATAAGTTTAAATATTTTTTTTTTTTTATTTATTTGTAAAGGGTAGTGTAAATAGAATACATGGAATTGTAAGCTTGGCTTTTAAGCCATAGCACCGTTCGCCAATAATGATTTTTGCTTTGAAACTATGATATTAGAATTAATATGGTTATCTGTAATTTTTTTTTTAATTATTCTTACTATAGGGGTATTTGTTGATCGTTGATAAATTATGTTACGAAGAAATTTGGTGAGGAACGGTCAAGAAAGAAACATTCAATTATGCCAACGTTTCGACAGAGTGTCTTGTCTTTATCAAAGCTTTAATATATGGATAGTCGTGAAGATGTGGAGATAGAATTTTTACGCATACACATTTGTTACATCGTAGAATAAGTAGAGATTTGTATTATGTTATATACTGCATTATTAATGAGTGTACTTGCTGAATTAGTTGAACATTGGCCCAGCTAGGTTTAAAAGGAAAGGGCATAGTAATTATAAATGATACAAGAGACGTGTGCGTATTTGTACTATGATGGGTGAAATTTATTATTAGGAGGGTTGTATGTACCATGGATGCAACTTGATTCCCAACAAATATGTATATGTAACTACAGAGGGGTTGTGAGGGTGGAAAATCTTTTCCAACCTCACACATTTCAGGTTGTATGACTCTCCCAGTCACACTCTTTTCAAGCTACCACCGATATCTGCAGTCTGTGCAGGCCGTGTTCGGTGTAATTCTGTGCCCAGCTTAATTTATTTTTTTTTACTTTTCGATTTTCTTAGATTTAGTTGCATTTCTGCAGATATCTTATTTTAAATTTAAAAATTTGTAAAATAAAGTTGTTTAAAAAAAAAAAAATCCTTTCCATTGCCCAAGCGGGAACAAAAATGTTTGAAGTCCAAGCGGCTTATGTAGTGTCTCTATTGTTTAAGTTGAATAAAATTTAAATAGAAAAATAATGTATATTTTATTGTAAGTGCTAAATTTGAATATTTATCAAGTAGCTGTGCTTATTTTTTATTTCCTTAAATTAAATCGATATCTTTGAAGTATGTTTGATAACTTTTTTTTACCTTCTCTTTTTACTAGTGTGGTTGGATTAAAAAAACTTACAAGTTTCTAACAAGATATCAAGCTGCACATTGGCACCCACTTAGTCAAAGATGGCCCAGGTACACTTTAAACTGTCTTGCATCATCATAGTCCATTGGACAAATTCTTGACATTGAAAAATAGTCATTCTATTAAGCATTATTTAGAACCAAATTATATACAACCGAAACATCCAATCCTGTTTATATCTCAGGCAGAAACAACAATAAGTCAGGTCCTGACTGGAAAGTCAAGCGTTGACTCCAAAACAGTGGACAATAACCTTGGAAGAGTGAATGGCATAATCTTGATTATCCCCATGCTATAATTAAATGAATTTGAACCTTATCTTTTCACAGCCCTAACTGGGGTTAATTTCACAGCCCTAGGCCATAAGATGGGGTGTATTTTTTACTTTCTCCTAGTTTTTTCATTCACAAAAAATCTGGATAATATCCGCAGCATCCTCACTTTGCATAGAAAGCTTCACAATACTTTCCTGTAAACAGTTGAAATCGGGAATAGTGCGCATTTGGTTTGCAACCTCTTTCTTTTTTTTTGTAGGCCAACGCTTATTTTCTGAATGAAAGATGATCAAAAGAATTTTCTAATACTGTTCACATTGTAAGCTAAGAACTCAATTTAAGCAAGTCGGTGCATCAAAAAAAATTTTTTTTTTTTGGTTTATTTGCCAAAATAGCGCTATTTTGACCTCTAAAGATCTTAGAAACTACCCTGAAAAACTATGAAAAGTAATCTGAATTTAACTTCCATTATTATTATTATTAAGTGAACGGCTTTACATTTTGTATTTTTAAAAAGAAAAGAAAAAAAACAATGGTAGTATTACTTTCTTAATTATGTGAGCATAATATTATTCTGAAATAATAAAAAAATAGTCATTGTGCCTAATATGTACTATTTATAAAGAGGTTGGTAGACTTGTACGCTAATGGAAGTAGGGGTTACATTGGTTTCCCATCAGTCTAGTAAGTGCAGTGATGGGAGTATTATATACACTGTTTTGTACCAAATAATCTCTGTGTGTATTTTATGTGCGTTGAAAGGGGATGTACTTTAATTAATAAAATAATAATTTCATTCTTTTTCATTAACTACTTAGCCTTTATTATTTAAGGCCTCCTAATCCCACAGCTTCAGGTGTGGGACGAGCTTAAAATCAATCTCAATTCGGGGTGAAGACTATAATTCAGGCTAAAGTGTGAGTATTAGTCCAAGCTAAGTTTGGCTTTATTACTGCGGCAAAGAAGTTCGGTTCGCAAGTAAAATGGCCACGTTAGGACAAATTGAAAAAATTGAACGCAACATAAGTAAGGCTACGATTAATGCGATTCGTGCCTTTCACCTGCTAGTCTTCGAGGAGAATGGTAATCGTCAGAAGAGAGCTAGATTGCGTAAATTCAGTGGATTTAAGTTTGAAGAGGATTCTGAAGAATTTTCAAGCAAGATAACTTTCATTAATAAAAATCTAACAGAAGGAAATTTGAGTTTGATATGTAATTTATTAAAGATCGATTACGATGGTGATAAAAATGAGTTGGCCAGACGAATTTGCCTTACTCTAATGGATATAGACACTTTAAATAAGGTGAATGAAAGCATATGATAGTGAAGATGAAGAACCAGATGAAACCGAGAAGGATAGTACCGGTAAAGCTGAGGTAAATCATCAACCTAAATTTATGTTTAGTTTCAGATGTAGAAGATTCCATACTTCCATTTACCGGAAGTGATAATTATACAGTTAATCAATGCATCACTGAATTTGAAGATAATAGAAAACTGATGAAGTGGAGTGATTTAGAAACTTACATTTTTGCAAAGAAATCAATTAAGGGTTATGCTAAAACTATAATTAATTGTGAGAAAAATATCAACAATTGGGCCAGTCTAAAAAAATTGTTAGATCAGAATTCCCCTCAAAAATAAATAGTGCCGCTCGTCACAGTATGCTGGCAAACCGGAAAATGAAAAGAGAAGAGATCGTGACTGAGTACTTCTGTTACATGCGCGAATTGGCTGGGCGAGGAACGATTGATGATGAAGCCTTCATTAAACATGTAATCGATGGTATCAATGATGATGTAAGAAGTAAAGCTATATTGTACGGTTGCTCCTCTATTGCCGAATTTAAAAAGAAGTTCAGAGAAAGGAGTGCCCGAGGATGTCACCGGCAGCATCGGACAACAAAGGAAAAGTTGTCACCACCATTGGTCTAATTGGCAATGAACCTCAGATCGTACCATATTCTATGAACCTCAGATTCGTACCTATGAAGTACCTATTCTACTAGAGGTGAGTAATAACAAAATTGACGCAGTTATAGATAGCGGAAGTCCGATTTCTTTATTGTCTCAATGCGCTTTGCCTGCTAACATTAATATTAAGCCTTATGTAGGTAATGTACAATTTGAAGACGTAAACAAAAGTAAATTAAATATTTTAGGGGAAATTGTGGAGAATATTTCAATTGATTCGATTTCTATTCCGATTTTATTGTTCCTCGAGCTACTATGAATTCATTTTGTCTATTAGGAAGAGATTTTCTTTCGTACAATGATGTTCAAATAACATTCCAAGGCACTAGTATTAAAATTAATGTAAATAAGACTAAGAAAAAAGATGATGAATTTAATCATGACATTTTAAATATTGATGTTTCAAATAATAATGATAATTAAAGTAGATGAACTTGATTTAAATATTAATTAATTAATTTAAGTAAAGCTATTATTACAGAGCATTACAATAATGTTGTAAAACCTAATAATCCAGTAACTGAGTTAGAACTAGAACTTAGACCAGTGGCGGCTACTGGTATTCGCGAGTCGCGACTGAACCCCCCAGCTATTTGAAAAAAAAATTGAATAAAAAAGTAATTTTCATATTTTTATCAATTTTCATAATTTTCAATTTCAAAAAAATATTTTCATTTTTGTATTAGTTACGAACCTTAAGTCACACTAAAAATTGGCCTGATTATATGTATAATAATAATAATAAAAAATCAAAATAAGTAAAATTAATAATTTTTGTTGTCAAATCCGAGAATCAGACATAAAAGAATAGGAACGTATATCAGTATAGGAGCTCCTTTAATATGCTCGCATAATGAATTGTACACTAGTGAATCGTATGTATATCAGGAGGTGTATAAAAAGTAGGAAGTTGAAGGTTCACAGTTAGGCGTCGCGCTGGAGAATTTTATATATATATATGTATGTATGTATGTATACACAAAGAATTTCTAAGTATACATTCTCAATAACTTTTCAAAAATAAGAGTGGGGGTTTTATGCGCGTTGAACATTACTCACTATCTTATGAACGAACTTACCCGATCTTACCCGAGTTTAAAAAATTGTTTTTAGCAAATGGTGTTTGTATTTGAACAGCATACCTCAAAAACGAAAAACCGTAGAAAATTGAAACTTGATATTCCATTTAGGTATCACCATGGGATCTGACCCAGCGCTATCTGTCAAAATTCCTCAACCGGAAAAACCACTTTACTAGTTGCTTTTTTTTCCTTTTTTGCAATTTTCTCAAAAACGGATCCGACAAGTTTCTTCAAACTTGGAATATCAACTACATATACAAAGAGCTACAACTTGTATTTGAAACATTTCTCTGGGAAAATTCATTTAAGGGCAGTTATGGGCGAGGGGTAGGGTTAGGATTTTAGCTAAAGTGCTATTTCAGTTTATTAGACAATTCTATCATATAAATAATGTTAATTAGTATTAAATATATTGCTGAAATTCCGAGTTTGAAAAAATCGGATAACCGGAAGTGCGTTTACTTTACCACTTTACTAAATGATTTTTTCACTTTTTCGTGATTTTCTAAAAAATTGCTCCTACGATTTTCTTGAACCTTCTTATGTAAACTAAACATACAAAGTTGTATAACTTTTATTTAAAACATTTGTTGGTAAAATTCATTTAAGGGCACTTTTAGGGGAGGCGTGGGGTTATATTTTTCTCTAAAGTGCTCTCATGTTGATTATACAATTCTATCATCCAAACAAAATTAATTAGAAATAAATAGATGGCCAAAATTCTGAGTTTCAAGAAAATAATAAACCGGAAGTGCGTTTTTGCTGAACAGTTTTTTCAGTTTTCGACAAATTTCACAAACTATAAAATTTGACAATTATAATTTTGAGAACTGGAGTAAGAGAAAGTTGTGTGTGTGTTTCACACCAGGTTTTTTGTGATGTGATGTGCCTGTGCCAATGTGTGGATTTTTATATATTATTTTTATATTTATAAAAATTCGATGTCGGTATTGGTACTTAAAACATCACTAAGATATATGACCCAGCGAAAAATCGATGCTAACTGATTGACATATCCTTTGACCCGAAACACTTTATTTAGGTAATAAAAATTTCCGTTAAGTTAACCACTTAATTTTCGAACTCAAACGGTACAACTCTTTTTTTCACAGTTCTTCTCTGGTGCACAGTGACAGATTTATTGTTAATTTAATATATTTGTAAGGGAAGGGATGCAAGTTTTTACCTGGCTCCTGGCTTACTTCATGATTTCTGTCTAGCCAAGGTACTAATAATGGATAAGTAATGTATTTAAAAAAAATGTTGAACCCCCATGTATCCAACTCAGAGCCGCCACTGACTTAGACTTAAAAACGATCATGAGTCTTTTTATTTTAATCCCCGTAGATTATCTTATGAAGAAAAAACTGCTGTTTCCAATATAATAAATGACTTGTTAAAAAGAGAAATTATAAGGCCAAGCAACTCGCAATATGCAGTCCATTGTGTTGGTGCGTAAAAAAGATAGAACTTTTCGAATGGCAGTGGATTATCTAGTATTAAATAAAATAACATTAAAAGAGCATTATCCTATCCCGAGAATTGACGATCATATTGACAGTTTAAAGAATAAAGTTTATTTTTCACGTCTTGATTTAAAGGACGCGTTTCACCACATAAAGATCAAAGCGGCATGTACAAAATATACTTCTTTCGTAACTTTTATGGGCCAGTATGAATATTTGCGGCTCCCTTTCGGCTTATCTAACAGTCCTTCCTTTTTCATGCATTTTATTAATGCAGCCTTTAGAAAAATGTTAGAGGTTGGCCATATATTAATCTATTTAGATGACATATTAATTCCCACCCAGATCATAGATGAAAATCTTCAAATTTTAATTCAAGTGCTAGAAGTGTTTAGAATTAGAAGTGTATAGTGTAGTTCTATAAATTGTTTAGAATTAAATTTTTCTAAATGTAGAAACTTACAAACGGAAGTTGATTATTTAGGATATCTCATTAATAAAGATGGAATACGTCCTTCCGCTGTTAATATTTCCGCCGCGGCTAATTATCCAATTCCTAAAAACTTTAAGGAATTACACAGCTTTTGGGTTTGATTTCATACTTCCGCAAGTTCATTCAAAATTTTGCAATTATTGCAAAACCATTATATGATTTATTGAAATCCAAGTCTAATTTTATTTGGTCGGAAGAAGAAGCTAATTGTTTTGAACACCTGAGAAGTTTACTAACGAAGGAACCGCTTTTGGCCATTTACTCACCTTTTGCCGAGACAGAGCTACATTGCGATACAAGTATGCATGGTTTTGGAGCAATTCTTATGCAGAAACAATCAGATGATAATAATTTCACCCTATTTGTTATTTTAGTAGACGAACGACAAATACTGAATCCCGATACCATAGCTTTGAATTGGAAGCTTTAGCCATAGTCTATTCTTTAGAACGTTTCAGAGTATATCTCCAAGGCATACCATTTAAAATAATTACTGATTGCAATAGTCTAAAACTAACTTTAGAAAAGAAACAAATAAATCCAAGAATAATGCGATGGTCATTAGTCTTGCAAAATTACGATTATACGCTGGAGCATAGATCGAGCGAAAAAATGCGCCATGCGGATGCCCTTAGCAGGAAGAATGAGATAATGTTAGTTTTGGAAAATAGTCTCGAACGTAACTTAGCTTTAGTTCAGGATAAAGATCCTGAAATAAGTACCTTAAGGCAGGAACTAAAAAAAAATCAGAGTAAACTTTTTGTGCTATCTAACGGTTTAGTTTACCGAAAAGTAAAAGATAGATTAGTTTTCTATGTGCTTAAGTCTATGGAACGTACCGTAATACAGGAATGTCATAACACTGTAGGAGATCAAGGATGTGACAAAACATTTGAATACTTATCCAGGATTTATTGGTTCCCTAACGTGAAGTCGAAGATTCAAAGTTATATTGATCACTGTCTTAAATGTCTTACATACTCGCGGAAAGCAACGGGTAAACCTGAAGGAAATTCTATTCTTATGATAAAGTCCGATTACCTTTTTATTGTTTACACATCGATCACTATGGTCCTTTGGCCAAAACTAAACAAAGATATCGTTTTATTTTTGAAGTTATAGATGCTTTCACCAAGTTTGTCAAATTTTACCCCGTTCGAACCACTAACGTAGACGAAGTTATTAAATGGCTGGAATGTTATTTCTCAAACTACAGTAAGCCAGTGAAAATCGTGTCGGATCGAGGAACAGCATTTAGTTCCGCTAGGTTTACGAACTTTTGTGAAGAAAACGGAATAAAGCATGTGATGATCGCGACAGGTACGCCTCATGCCAATGGCCAAATTGAAATAGTCAATCGTACATTAACTCCGATCCTTTCAAAATTATCAGTTAATACTAATACTTGGGTAGACATTTTGTCAAAAGTAGAGTTTTCATTTATAATACCGTGAATCGTTCAGTCGGAGAAACCCTTGCTAAACTTTTGTTTGGAATCAATCAAAATGGAAGAACCGATGATAATTTAAGACCTATTTTAGAATCAACGCAAAATAATACTCGTGAATTTGATCAAATTCGTAAAAATGCAGAGAATATGCTAGAAAATAGCACTAACTACTACGAACAGTATTACAACGACCGCCATAAAGCCCCTTACCAGTATAAAATAGGAAAGGATGTATAATCAGAAATGTTGATGTAACTCCGGGAGTTAACAAAAAATTATTACCAGCATTTCGAGGGCCTTACGTCATTAAAAAAGTATTGGATCACGATCGCTACGTCATAAGGGACTCCGAAGGCAATCAGTTAACACAATTGCTTATGAAGGTGTATGTTCACCAGGAAATATGAAACCTTGGTTAATTGAAAACCTAGAGTAGTCTAAGAAATATGAACCGAATAATTGCTTAAGCTTTATTTTAAATTGACTTTTGTATTTGTTTACTTATTTTAAATTGACTGTTTTATAATTTGTTTATATATTTACTTTTGTATTATGTTTTGTAAATGTTTGAAATGTTTTAGTATTTGTTAGTCTATTTCGTTTCCTATTTTAATTAATAAAGTAGTTCACTTTAGTAGTGATTGAGAGGCCAATCAATGTCAGGCTGGCCGAGCTGTGAGCATAATATTATTCTGAAATAATAAAAAAATAGTCATTGTGCCTAATATGTACTAATATTTACAAAGAGGTTGGTAGACTTGTACGCTAATGGAAGTAGGGGTTACATTGGTTTCCCATCAGTCTAGTAAGTGCAGTGATGGGAGTATTATGTACACTGTTTTGTACCAAATAATCTCTGTGTGTATTTTATGTGCGTTGAAAGGGGATGTACTTTAATTAATAAAATAATAATTTCATTCTTTTTCATTAACTACTTAGCCTTTATTATTTAAGGCCTCCTAATCCCACAATTATTAAAATTAAGAATTATTTTTTATTGATCTGCATCATTTTTTTGTATAAGTTGTTAGATAAGTGTGATGATAGTTACCAGCTAAGTTTTATAGACAAATTAACTAATGTAAATGTTTTGAATATACTGGGCAAGGTGAAAACTTCTCGGCCTAGTAGAGAAAATGAGTTATTGTTTTTAAAATCCTGTATTTCTCAATGTAGTCGTTCTTTAGTTCAACACACTTCGTCCAACGTTTCTCCAATAATTGGATTCTGTCCCTGAACCCAATTATGAAAGGTCTTAAATATCCATTTACCATTTGTTAATCCAACTTCATTTGACAAAACGTTTTCCAGCCGCAAATTTCTTAAGGTTTGGGAATAGATGAAAGTCAGAGGGAGCCAAATCTGGTGAATAGAGAGGATGATCCGACAATTCATACTCAAATCCTTCAATTTCCCCATTGCCAAAGCGCCTTTATAGGCGTGCGGATTGTCCTGATAAAAGAGGATTTTTTCTTTTTGCAAACCAGGTCTTTTCTCTCTAACTTTTTCATCTACGTGGTCAAGAAGATGTGCGTAGTATTTCCTATTAATTGTTTGGCCCTGTGGCAGGTAGTCAGTTTAAAGAATCTCTTTGGAATCTCAAGAAACTCTAGCCATAATTTTTCAAGCCAATGCAATTGTCTTTGCTTTCTTCGGTGCAGAGCCACCGGCTTCTACCCACTGCTTGGGCTATTGTTTTGACTCAGGTGTAAAGTGTTGAACCCACGTTTCATCCTTCGTAACAAATCGGCGCAGAAAATCGGTTGGATTCTTCTTAAAACGGCACAAACATTGCTGGGAAACTCGATTCCTCATTTGTCTGTGATCAGCATTTAACAAATGCAACACCTATCTTGCATGAAGCTTTCTCATACTGAGTTCTTCATGTAAATTGTCCCATACCCTTTCTTCTGAGATACCTACAGCCTTAGCTATCTCATACAATTTTGATAGTCGATTATCTAGTATTCTGTATCTTCTCGATATTTTCTTCTGTAGTTGCAGCTTTTGGTCGTCCTTCATGCGGATCATGTTCAATCGATGTGCGACCACGTTTAAATTCAGCGCCCTTTTTTTTTTTTTTAGAGTTGATAACGAATGTGCAGACTCCCTTATACACTTTCTCCAGCTTTGGATGAATTTCTGTTGTTGATAAACTATCGAAAGCAAAGAATTTATGACGGAACGGTATTCAAATTTATTCATTTTGTCAAAAACAAACAACACGCTTACTTTAAACAGCCGTATAAAACAAACTATTTGTCTGATTAAATTCACTTTTGCTGTTTACTTTTGCAACAAGTGTGCCAACATAATAATACAATAACTTCATTTGTAACAGTGCCATCTATGGGATAGACCGAGAACTTATCACTTTACCCTAGTAGATTTAATAGCTCGACAACTTTGATAAATGCAACGTCTTGGGGCAAAGATAGAGAATTCGTATCAGCTGTTTTTTGTTTGTTTTTTTATTCATGCAGAAGTTATAAATAGGTTATATATGGAAATGTTTCTGTTCCTATTTGGCCGTAGTTAAACTTTTAGTGTAAAATAATATTATAAACCATATAGTGAACAGTTTTTTTATAAATGACATTAGATTTTTGATGAGTATCTAAAGTTTTTTTAGAGATTCACGAGCAATGTGCAGAACCAGATTACTAACATTATAACTCACTTATTAATTCTTTGAGTTCGTGGGGTATCAAGAACTTAATGGAACAAACAACATTAATTTTCAGTTCCGCGAAAAAAATGTTTAAGCGAATTGTGTGTGTGTGTGTGTGTGTGTGTGTGTGTATTTGTTGGTAAATGAACAAAATATTTCAAAAACGAAAAATCATAGGAAGCACAAACATGATATTCCGTTTTGGTAACCACCGCATCTGACACGAAGATTTCGGGCAAAATCCACCAACCCGGTGTGCGTATTTATTGAATGTTTTTTTTTCTCCGTTTTCGTGGTTTTCTCGAAAATGGCTCCAAAGATTTTTAAACCTTGTGTAATATCTACAGACATAAATCATTTGTAACATTTTCCCGGGAAAATTGGGGATTCTGGGAGAAAGTAGCGTGATGCTTTTCTCTAAAGTACCACTTCAGTATTATATATGGTTTTACTATCTATTTAATAATAATACACATTGGAAGCATAGAGAATTCCAAATTGGAAGAAATTCGGTTAACCGGAAGTGCGACCTCATAGGCCAGATTTTTGGAATTTTTGTCGAAAACGAAATTTCCTTTAAACTTGATGTTTAACCAACCACCGACCTGCTTCGCCGAAAAAGCGTGTTATATTTATTTGGAACATTTTTCCAAAAAACAATTATTTTGGGTAGTTGTGCGGAATTTGTGGCGTTAATTTCAAATTTTATATGTAGTTGGTTTCCTGTTTTTAGAGCGCTCTACTGGGCCATGAAATAATCATCACTTCTCTATCTGCCAAGAGATTTACTCACCCAGCACCTCTATATTTATGCTAGGAAAATACGTAAAATTTGAGTTACAAGAAAATCCTTTGTTTTATGTTATAATTGTACTAAGAGGAGGGAGTGAAAGTCGTGTGAGTGTTTCACACCAGATGTATTTTTTATTTATTTATTTTTTTTTAATTTAAGGCGCGTCAACATCTGTGGTCATTGGCGCCCGGAGACTACTCAGTACACTGCCAGTCTCCGGACAATGTACTCTCGTTCAGACAACATTGTCCATTAGTGGGCGGTGAGCTGTAGAGGCTCCTAGGAAGAAAAAAATCTAAGGGCAGCACAGCTGGATGTTAACAAATTAAAAATGTTGAAAAACAAAACAAACCGGATGTGATGATTCGCTCAGTTCATTAATGACTGCCTACAGCGAACACAAAGACATAGTAACTACGACAACTGGATTTATATGAGTAAAATGCTGGTTTTATAAAAGTAAAATATGGAAAAGAAAAAAGAACTTTATTAGTGAAACAGAAGCGACTGTGAAATCAATATATATATATATATAGCTTTATGCATAATGAAGAGAAAGACTTGGAATATTAATACAAAAGAGAGAATACAAAAGAGAGAAAAACCTTCCCTTTTGCAGTAGATTACAAAAGCTCTGTGAGTACGCAAATATGGAAGCTCTGATTTTTAATCTGCTCTTTTAATGATTTTTATTAAAAAAGGAAAAAAAGAAAAGAATTGTATATAAATATCGTGTGCAATATATCATTTACTTTAAATACTTTTTTTTTTAAAAAACTTCTATATACTCGTATTTCCTACATAAAGAAAATAAAGGTTTTTGTATGTACATCACTGTATATATATCGTATCTTCAAACTTACAGTTCTCTTACTAGATGTTTAGTCATCTTTAATGTTACATCAATCCGAGAATCTATAGTTAATAAAACCACCTTTTTTTGAGCAAAGCTTTCCCTTACTCCTTCCCCAAAACCCCTTTAAATGAACATTTTCGGAAAGAAGTTATAAACAAAAGTGTTAGGTCTCTGAATTTTTAATTAGTATACAAAATTTAATGAAATCCTTTGATGTTTTTATGAAGAAATTTACAGAAAACTGATAAAACTGTTCAGTAAAAACACACTTCCGGTCAACCGATATTTTTTTTTTTTTTAAACTCGGAATTTTTTGGCAACATATTTAATTCTAGTTAATATTATTTAGATAAATGAATCGTATAATAAACTAAAATAGCACATTAAAGACAAACATAATACCGCCCTTCTTACAAAATCCCAATTAAATAAATTTTCCCGAAGAAATGTTTCAAATAAAAGTTCAAAACTCTTAAAATAAATATTTGATAAAATAGTTTAAAGAAAATCGTTAAAACCGTTTTCGAAAAAAGTGGCAAAAAACTGAAAAATCCATTCAATAGATTGGTATTTCCGGTTGAAAAATTTTGACAGATTACTTCCTATCGGATCCCATTGTGATACTCAAACGAGATGACAAGTTTTTGCGTTTTTATGTTTCGGAGCTGTGCTGTTCACGTTCATAAATACATACTCACATACATACTACACACGCATACAGATCTTCTTTAAACTACTTTTTCGCACTAAAAAGATCTCAAAACGTGTGCTCCCAGTGAAAACTTGATAACGAAAATTTGACACAATCACAATACTTCCTCTTACAATAGTAGTAAGGGAAAGTAAAAAAAAAAATAATAATGACGTCATTTCATCCGGGAAAACTCGTTTCCATTTCTGTCAGCACATCAAGGCCAACATATCACTGTTTCGATTATAGTATTTTCAACCTTATTATAAGCCAACAAGGTTCGCTAAAATATTCTGCTTCCTAATTTTTCTCTTGTGTCTTAGTTTTCCCTACACCATTGCCGCACTGATCGAGGCTCTCTATGATTATAGTTTTCTACCCTTAGTAAGTAATCCATTGAAAACATACGATTTTACAACATTTAGTACACATAAACACTATTTTAGCAGCTAGTATACTAAAGCTTTTAGGAAAACTGTTTATTAATCACTAACCGAACTACCATTTATTATAATGCCCTTAATAATTATAATATAATTAACCTAGAATAAAGCAAGGAGTAGAATAATTAATACATATTAGTGGATATATGAAAATTGTTTGTGAGACAATCTAAGGGGATAGTGGAAAATTAATTTTCTCTTCATCATGAACATCACATAGTAAACTTTCTCATAGTACACTTTGTGGGCGCTCAATATAAACATTTAACTTCAAAAACTTTATATGTTTATTTAAATTAGGAGGCGGGGCTTAAAAAAAAAAGGCGCTTTTTAACTTTGTACTTTAAATGATCATCTTTATTTAACTGTTAAGTAAAAAGTATTTGTTGGTATGTCGCTGCATAACATAACTGTGTTTATTAATTACAATTCATTAATCTGAACAGTCGACTTTTGCTGGCAATCTTCGGCAGTAATTACGATTTCTTTCTGTTATTTTTATTCCTTTTCTTTTCAATTTGTACGTTTATTTGCCTCATCAGCTGATTAATGATAAATAAAATATTTTTTTTTTGTGTAGGTAGATCTATGACTTATATTTGTAACTGTTTCCTGGGAAAATTCATTTAATAGGTTATGGGGGATTTATTCTGTCCTCTAAAATGCCATTTCAATTTATTATACAACACATTCATATACATAATTTTAATTACAATTAAATGTAATGCCAACATTCAGAATTTGAAGAAAATCGATTATGTACCGAAGTAATACATTAATTTACTCCATAAGATACAAACGAGATTTCATTAAATTTGATGAGATATTGACGTTAATTACAGAGACATTTAACTTTTGTTTAAAACTTTTTACCGAGGAAATTGTTATTAGAGAGGTCATGCTCCTTCAAACAGAGGTCATGCTCCTTCAAAGAAATGTTGAAGACTAGAACACATTTAGTAAAAATTATAAGTTCGAAGATAGTTTGTCAGTAATAAAACTAATTAAATTCTAGTAAGAGTCTCACACCAGATTTTTTAAAGTATCAGCAAGCATTCTCAAAATGTTTCTTTTTTTAAATATGCGAAATAATTTACGAGTTTGAACTCTGTAATTTTAACAACTGTACATTCTTATACCCTGCTACTATGCGGATAGAAAATAAAGAAGAAAGTTAAGCAAGAATTTTAAGAATTCCAACTTCATTAGTGCGGAAATTTTCGAGGAGAAGAAGCTTTGGGATGAAGCTGTACGAAAACGACTTTGAAAGTCAACAAATCTAGCTATACAATATCCAGGAATTTAGGTTAGAATTTATCTGCCAAGTCGCAGCACAGAAAACAACGCAAAATAATGGACACTTGCCAACTATAAGGTAATAGAAATTTTTGGCAAGAGAAAAGCGAACTAAGAGTACATACTCGCCCCTAAAGAATCTAGGATACGCCGGGACATAATAAAATTGTGTGTGTGTGTTTTCTTTTTTTACAAAGAGGAAAAACATCTTTATAATCCTTGGATATTTTTTTCTTTAAGAAAATCAATGAGTATATAATTTATTTTCATTGAAAAATATAGTTTTTTTTTTTTCACTTGGGAAAATCGATGCTATGTAAACTGTCGATTTCAATGACAAGAAACTTTGCTTTGAAATAAACCAATCATTCCCCGGGAATTCTGTGATGGATGGTGCAGAATGCTTAAACTTAAATCTTGTATAAATTTAGGTTAAGAAAATGACGACCATTTTTTAGCGTAGGCCAAGGAAGTTTGATTGATTTAAAACACCGATCGTTGGAAAATTCCTGGTGAACAAGCCAAATTCTACTAAGAATTACAAAACACCCGTAAATGGCTTGCAGGCATAGGTTTGCATGCAGAGATCCATTTTCTCTAGTCATGTATTGTATTGACAATGATAGTGGAGATCAGGAAAGTAAAACCCATAAGGAAATCTATAACTTTCTGTCCGAAAATACCGTTTGGTTCTTTATATGTCTTGTAATATTAACTCTAGTCTGTACAATGATGGAGCACAGTGTATGGGACCTGCTACACGCTTTCTCAATTTCTCAAAAACGCCAATAGATAGTTACTGGCCAATTATCTCATCTTTTAAAATAGTGTACTTAAAAATCTAAAATCAGTTCATCTCTAACAGTAGCGTCAATATGCGGCAAGTTTTCATATGCTATGAGTTACATTAGTAAACAGTTGTAGTTTCGCTTCAGTTTGCCGTACTTAAGACTGTTGTTAATTTTCTTGGAGAGAGATGGCCCGCTATGGAGTCAGGTTTTGAACGAGGTAACTTCCAAGTTCTTTCCCGTATGCCTTTGATCTATCCTTAACTTCATTCGCCGAGAGTCATTGCGAACAAGAAGATAAAATAGGTAAGCTAATTACACCACCTTGCATTTTTATATATATAATAAGGCAATACAGTCGATTTAAACTATTCTAATCGATAGGCCTAGGTTTGTAACTACCCTTCAGTTAAGACGCGCTGAACATTTCGTTCGCACTAGGTCGATTAAAGCCTACTACATTTTGTTTGGCCGCCAGGGCCAAATAAACGCACGCAATAAGTAGGGAAAATTGTAAATAATATGGTTCTCCATGTCCTCGAATGGAGAAAGAAGAAGAGAGAACTATTGTGGATTTTCTCTCACTTTTGTAGCAACATTTTCTGGTCTGATAATATGAAACGGGGAATGAAAGATTAGTGAATAAGCAGAGAGAAGAGCTCTTTTCTTAGTAATGCAACCTTTAGAATATTCGATTGAAAAAACTGAAAGGGAATACTTCATAATTTTCGTCTACATTATATATATATATATGTTATATATATTATATATAACATTATTCATAAATGTTATTATATATATATAACATTATTCATAAATGTTTCAATCAGCATACATGATGTAAATAATGTTCATTAATAATTTTCGTCAACATTATTTATATATATGTTATATATATATATAACATTATTCATAAATGTTTCAATCAGCATACAATGATGTAAATAATGTTCATTAATAATGTACAAGGAAGTGGTATAACAAGCATACACGGTTACTATGTACAGTTTGCGAAAAAATTAATTTTATGAGAGCAATAATATGTCCCGACCACAATATGTTAACAGAAAATCGTTTGCGGGTCGTGACACAAAAAACCAAAATAAAGTGAAAAACTACTTATATGTATGAATAGTACTCGTATTATAATTAAGACCCTAATATTTTAAGTGACGTATTGCTTCGAACTAAAGGTTCTCAGACACATGGGAGCTACAACTATGTATAACTATCGCTAATATTATTTATAATTTACAAACAGGTCAATTATGAGTGCTAATAGTTTTTTTGAGGGTTTGACATGTTAGCACCGTAAATAGACGCGCGAACAGAGCTTGCAGACTATACTTTGGACGGCCAGGACAGACCGATAACACAGAAACTTTTCTACTCGAAGGGTAACTTGCCATGAAGTGGAAAACCTCTTTAGCCGACGGGGAAGACAGAGTAGTAGGTGATTCTCTACTTTAAGCTCCTCTGTTTAATTATCTAGGCCTTATTAATAGTTTTATCTCGAAAGGTGTTGGCCTCTGCGACTGTGAGTCAGACCATAAACCTGATAAGAGCGCCCTCTAGGCCTAGACTAACCAGTACAACTTCACCATAACTACAACTCACTAACCCCTCCACTAACTCACCATCAGTCTGCACCAGCACTAACACCAAGCATAAACACCTTGCATTTAAATAATATTGTATTTTTATTTCTCTCCAACTATTTTAATTTCGGTCTTAAGGGTTCAACACAATAACTAACATTTCACGACCGTATATCACAAATCCATTTTCTGACCTCACAAACCAAAAAAAAAAAAAAAAACAACAAAAATCTGCTGTTAAACACACACACACACGACTTTCTCTAACTTTAGTTAATACAATTTAATCAAGAGATTTTATTTAAAATTACAACTGTACAATGTTTAGATCGGCTCGAATAGTGTGAGGAAATCTGAGCGGCCTTATGTTAAGATCTACAAAGCTTGTGCACATTTAAATTTAACCTAACTGGCATCTATACGCATGTGAAATCAATTTTTTTCAGAAAAATATTTCAAATGAAAGTGATAGGTTCTGTTTATGCAGAAAAGCACACCAAGTTTAAAGAAAATCAATGTAACCATTTTCCAGAAAAATCCAAAAACCTATTTTGTAAAATCGTACTTCCGATTAACCAGTATTCTTCAAATATAGTACTTTAGAGGAAAACATAAATGTACCACCCACAACCACCAAAAAATCAATTTCTCCTGGAAAATGTTACAAATAAGAGTGATTGGTAATAATGTGTGTGGTTGGTATACCAAGTTGGAAGAAAATCGTTTGAGCTGTTTCTGAGAAAGTCACGAAAAACTGAAAAAAAAAATGGATTTTGCCTGAAACCTTCGTGGCTGATGCAATGGTACGGACTCCAAGCTTGAGCTTTTTTCATTTTCGTGTTATTTGTTATCATATATACACATTCACACAACTTGCGGCCGATTGTTGTAACAATCGGAGGGAGGGAATGGCAATAGCAAAAGCGTTAGGAGGTACTGAGGAGTTGATAATACAGAGCAGGTCGGCATGTATAGTGACTGATATTCGGGTTATTGTTGACTCCTTAAGGAACAGGAATAGTCAAGAAATAGGGTGGAGTGTCCATTTTGCTTGGGTAAGAGCTCCAGAGGTTTGGAAGGCAATGAACAAGCCGAATAGTTTGCAAAACAAGCTGAAAAATCGTCAATACTGCCAACTGTGTATGATCGACTGTCATCTACTTTTCTGAAACGGCACTTCAAACTTTTATATGAAGGCCTGCAAGAACGGGCGATCTTCGGACTGACTTACAAAATGACTCATACTTTTTAGTGCAGTGCATGCAGTGTATATATTATGGAGCATGCTGTAAATAAATCCCTTCCGTTAGGGATTACTTTTGGGTAGAAGGAAAAAAGTACACACAGGTAATTAGTTAAAACAGTTTTTCGTATTCAGGGGACTCCAGAACATGTATTTCCGGTGAAAACTTAGTTTCGAAAATCTGACACAATCGCAATACTTTCTCTTACTAGGAGTAAGAGAAAGAAAAAGGTTATACGAAGGTATTTTTCAGCCTTATATTACGAGTACCATAAATTTTACGCTCATTGATGCTTTTATACAAAAGAAATTGTAGTTAGCATGAGAATAGGGGGGAAGTTGTTCGCGTCCGAGATTGTTCTCACGTGCCACCTAGATATCCAACTAAACGAACGATATCGGTTCGCCAGCGCAACCAAAAATTTTATCCTGGACCGCAAGCGTAGAATGGCTAAATTACCAAGTCATGGCGTAGGAAAAAAAAGGATGAGAATAATCGAATGAAAAAAAAAATAAATGGGGATTTAAAAGAATAATGAGAATAATAATGGTGGAATGACATATCTGTGGTCAGTTGGTGGGGACCTTCACGGTTTGTTTGTGCATTGGTTAAAGTATATAATGTGAATGAATGTGTGGGTACTAATGCCAGTGAATACGGAAGTAAAAATGAAAGCAAACAAAAAATGGGGTAAAATGAAAAATGTTTTCACTTTCAGTTTTCCAGAGACGGGCAATCGCCCCTTCTCGGATGGTAGTTACAGTAGGGACAGTAGGCCAGGGTAGTATGATAAGGGACTGACTAGTAGGTCAGTAGGGAAAACACTGAGAGAGAAAGCGAGTTACAAAAGCGAATGGTGGTTTCACAGCCACCCATTCCGGGGTCCACTATGGGACTATGATCCCACTACGACCAAAGGATCGTGGGAGTAAGGACGATTGCAGATAAGTGTGTTAAAGTCCCAATGCCCCTTTTTATCCCGCCCACCCACTAGGCCCTGATCCCGTTTACAAAAGGAAAAACTCAGTCCTACATAATCATCTACAACTTTTACTTGTTCGCAGTTTTTTTTTCCTCTGGGAAAGGAATGGAAACTCTTAGCACCAAATGTACTCAAACATTTTCCACTCCCTATTAAACCATTAAACGTAATACTACGAAATAAAAAATTAAGTTCAACTAATTTCTAATTAAACACATAGTTTTTCATGTTCACATTCAGTTTTAATTACATTGTTTAATAATAATGTGTGTTAACCACTCTAAAAATAAAAATAAAATAAAACATGTAAAACACTCAAACGACTTTCTCTGACTGCAATGTACACAGTCATTAATGACCAATTTTTTTTCCAAATATAATTTATACTAAATAGTTGGTTATCTTCAACATTATAGCAATTAGCGAATCTAATCTTAATTAACCGACTTTTTTAAGGAAAGCACCCCTCTCCCCCTAAACTTCTTTAAATGAACTTTCTCAGAAAAAAGTTTCGAACAAAACTTTTAGGTCAGGAAATCGGGGCGGGTGTTGGTGTAGTGGTTATGAGCATGGACTAGCAAGTGGGAGGTTCCCTGTTCGAGTCCCGCGTATAACTGCTAAATTTCATATTGCTATGAAAAACGTTAATAGTAAAGTAGGAGCTTTCGCCCCCGTCCGCGACAGCTAATTTGGTAGTTGGACGTTAAGCCCGCCTGAAAAAATAGGCATTACTTTACTTTATAGGTCAGTATATCAAACTTCATAGTTAGTGAATCACAATTTCAAGAAATCCGTCGTGTTTATGGAGAAAATAGTAGAAAACTGATAAATCTGTTCAGTAAAAACCCCACTTCCGGTCAATCTATTTTTTTCAAACTGGAATTTTGACAACATTTTTAATTCTAATTAATATAATTTAGATGTTCGAGTCCCCTTAAATGAATTTTCCTAAAGAAATATTTCAAATAAAAATTGTAGCTCTTAGTATGTGTACTTGATATTACAAGTTTAAAGAAAATCATTGGAGCCATTTTCGAGAAAATCTTTAAAAAAATTGAAAGTGGTAATGTCGGTTGAATAATGTTAACAGATAACTTACTGTCGGATTTCATGGTGATATATAGATGGAATGCAAGTTTGACCTTTTTTGCCATGTGTATAACGAAAAATAGCTAAGCTGTTCATAGACGGACGGAGCATATTCTGAAAAAAAAATTCGGTTTTAGGGGACATCAAAACATATATTTCCGGTGAAAACTAGATATCGAAAATTTTGTATGATTACAATACTTCCTTACTAGGAGGAGCTTTTACTGTTTTTAAGAGCATTGCTGCAAAAAAAAACCTGAAAAATCCATTCACTGAACTGGAACTTCTCGTTGAGAAATTTTGACGTATAACTTCCCGTCGGATCCTATGGAATGTCAAGTTTGAACTTGCTGCGATTTTTTTAATTTTTGAGCGCCACTGTTCAGATACGTAGATACTATATTTACTTTCTCCTAAATCCTGTATTGCAATAGTGACAAATTTTTAAAATTGTATTTTCACCTAAAAATACATTGTTCTGAGTCTACTAAGTACGAAAAAAATACTTGTTTCTAGTGTTTGTAAGGGTGTGTGCTTGTGTTTTTTTATGATAACATGATAACCTTTTTACCTTCTCTTATTCCTAGTAAGAGGAAGTATTGTAATCGTGTGGAATTTTCGATATCGAGTTTTCACCGGAAATAACAGTTTTGAGGTCCTCTGAGTCCTCTAAGCACATGGTATTTGTGTGTGTGCGAGCATGTGCGTATTTGAACAGCATAGCTTAAAAACGAGAAACCGAAGAAAGTTGAAACTTGATATTCTGTTTAGGTATCGCCATGGGATCTGATAGTACGTTATCTGTCAAAATTCTTCAACCGGAATTTTTCTAGTTTTTTTTTACGTTTTTGCGATTTTCTCAAAAGTGGCTCCGACGATTTTCTTTAAACTTGATGTATCAACTACATACACAAAGAGCTACAACTTTTATTTCAAACATTTCTCCAGAAAAATTCATTTAAGGGCACTTTTGGGGGTTGGGGTGGGGTTAGGTTTTTATCTAAAATGCTATTTCAGTTTACTAGACAATTCTGTCATCTAAATAGTGTTAATTAGAATTAAATATGTTGTTGAAATTCCGAGTGAATGCGGCTCCAACGATTTTCTTGAAACTTCCCATATAATTTACCTATTCAAAGTGTACAACTTTTATTTGAAACATTTCTCTGGGAAAATTCATTTAGGGCACTTTTAGTGGAGGGGTTAGGTTTTTCTCTAAAGTGCTATCATAGTTGATTATACAATTCTATCATCCAAACAAAATTAATTAGAAATAAAAAGGTGGCCAAAATTCTGAGTTTCAAGAAAATTAGCAAACCGGAAGTGCGCTTTTACTAAACAGTTTTCTTCAGTTTTCGCGAATTTCATTAAATTTGGTACACTAACTATAAAATTTGTCAAATATAATTTTGAGAACTGGAATAAGAGAAAGTTGTGTGAGTGTTTCACACTAGATTATTTTTATTTCAGGATATTTTGTTCAATCAGTTACACTGAATTTCAAAAATGTGTATCGTTCGCAATAATTCCTCCTACCAGCAGTCGGAGAAGCACAAACTATGCTCGCACTTTTAAAATGTTTAAATAAATAAATGACAAAAGTTTGCCGCCTCAGTGTATTTTGGCAACGTTACATTATTAAAAGGTTAACAAACAAACAAAAATTAATATAATTTCTCTCTCAAGCTCTCTCTTTCTGGTATTTTTCATCATCCATTGCCGTTTGTATTTCCGTCCTACATTCACATTGATTATATAACTGTGTGTTCGTCTCTCTCTCTCTCTCTCACTAGTACAATCTAGTTAATGTCAACTGTTCTCGCTAGTAAACAATGCTAACAATATTAACTCAAACCAACGGTTCTAAAACCCAACTAAAACCAGCACGAAATCGCCTCATTTTACGTTCATAAAACCATCCTGTTCCCAGTACATAGTAAAACATTTTGTCATAGCTAAATAATGACAATCTGTAATTAAACAACACGCTTCTTTCCCTTCCCGCCCTACGATCCCATGGATAATTAACATTATGTTTAAACAAACACTTTCCCCTCCCCCTCCCGCTTAGTCCACTAAATGCGAATAAACCTTTTAGTAATATAAAATTTTAATGCTCCAGTAATTGCCGCCACAACTAGAAATGACTAACGCTCTGGTTAACAATTTCCTAACTAAAAAATAATTTATTTGCTTGTTTCAACATTGCAACAGGGGGGGGGGAACAAATCTGATGTGAAACACTCACACAACTCTCTATTACTGCTAATATAAAATGATAAATTTTCTTTAAACAACAAAAGCAACACAGAGATAGTGGAGGGGACAAGTACCAACCCAAGCAGGTACCAGATAGCCCACAAGAGAGCGCTAATAATATTGAACAAACACACTGAAATTTGACGTCACAAATTCCTCACAACCTCCTAAAAAAAATCCGGAAAAATGTTACAAATAAAAGCGGTAGGTTGTTGTGGTGATCTAAAAGCGATAGGTCTATATCTGGAACAGTCAGCACGCCAAGTGATCCAGGAAATTAAAAAAAAAAAACTTCAAAGTTCATTAAAAACGAAATTTTCTTAAAAACTGAAATTTTAGCACTGCTTTTATTATTAATATTAATATTAATATTATAGAAGTAGCAGAACCATACATTGTACTAAAGTGCTACAGCTAAATACCTAAGCTAAGCATTACAGTTCCCCTTAGAACTCCTCCAAAAATTCAATTTTCCAAAAGTTTCAAGGCATTTATGTGTGTGGAGTATGCCAAGTTTATGGAAAATCGTTGGAACTATTTTAGAAAAAATAAAAATAAATAAATAAAAACATTGTGTAAAGTTGCACTCTCGATTTATGAATTTTGCCCGTCACCTTTATGTTAGATGCGGTGACAGTGCCTTCATGAAATTCCAAGTTTAGGCTTTCTGCGATTTTTCGTTTTTGAGATGTTTACATAACTAAATAAATGCAATGTGGAGTCTAGGTGAGCAAATTTGACGAAAATCAGTGAACCGGAAATGTGATTTATTGATATTCTTTTTGTGTGTGTTCAGGTCACGTGATCTTGGTCGAAAACGACACCAACGATTTCCTTAAATTTGCTAACTTAAAGTTAAACTCATAAGTTTATTTGAAATATTTTTTCTGAAAAAATTTACTGGTTAAAGTTTAGGGTAACTAACTGTGCAGTAAACATGCCGACTTTTACGAAAATTTACCAACCTGAACTGAGAGAATCGCAGAGGAAGTAAGTCGTGTGAATGTTGCACAGCAGATCTTGTTTACTTACAGAATACAAATTTCAAACTAATAATACAAAAAAAAAAAAAAAATTAGGCCTTAATCTTTATCTCTAGAAATGTAAATAACTGAACATAAACGTCATATTTAAATCATATGGTAATAATCATAGAGGCATAAACATGAAAGCCGCCGGCGGGGATCTAAGAGTAAGATAAACTGTGGTAGTTAATACTTGAGAACAACCAAGAACAGCTACACCCACACTCAACATCTCTTAACAACAGCTTCCTATGTGCACGTATATATATATAATGCCACCCCCATGGAAAATCCTTAAAATCCTAACAGCAAAGGATAAGGAGAGAAGGGAAGGGAAACGTAGTAGAATCTCCTGTATCATGTGGGAATTAATTTCTCTTCCGTCTTACTTATACGAGATTGACGACGTCTAGAGGAAGTTTTCCAAAGAACGGGTTTTTGGGTAGTGGGTGGGGTGGAGGGCAAAGGAAGTAAGCTGGGATGCCACCATGACTAAGTAGAAGACTTTGGATAAGATTTGGATAAAAAGGAAAGGAGTAATACTCACACACACACTTTCTCACTTCTTCTGCTACATTTGGAAGAACCAATCCAAAGAGAAGGGGATTGGCTGTCTTTCAAAAAAAAAAAGAAAACTTTTCAAAGGGAGTTTCCCTAGTTTCTTCACACTATGATCTCTTCTCGTAGAATTATCTCTCTCCACCTCCATCTATCTCTCTTTTTAGTTTATCTCATAACATCAGTACATTAATCTTCCCAACTGGTCTATTTAGATGAATGTTTCTTCTGTCCACTCTCCATGTAAAACGCTGTCAAATTAACAATCGAACTAGATTTTTAAATAGGTTTAACTTTAAGACTAAATCACAAATGTTTCGCTCTAGTAACTGCTCTACTTCCCTATGTTGGCCCCAATCTCTAGAGATTAGATTAGGGCAACTGGAAGAGCACCGAATTAGCGAACAAGAAATCTGGTGTGAAACAGTTTCACACTTTTTCTTGTTATTCCTGTTAATATAATTATACAGAAAACGGCCGTATTTTTATGTGAAGTGATTGCATTTTTGTCCGGAAGAGCACATCAATAACATTGAACCAATAAAAAAACAATTTGAAATTTAATGTCAGATCTGCCGCCTGCCCCATACAACTATTTAATTTTTTTTTTTTTTATGTTTCAATTAAAAGTGATAGATTTATATCTGTGCAGTAGTATTCCAAACTTAAAAAGAAATCATTATAGGAGTTTTCGAGAGAATTTCCAAGAACTCAAAAACTTATTCCGTAAAATCGCACTTCCGGTTAATCAATTTTCTTCAAATTTGGCATTCTAGCAATGTATCTCATGTATATTAATATTATATAGTTGATAGAGCTATATGTAATAGCAGAGAGAGAGAGAGAGAGACAAAATGACAGGACCACTCTCTCGGACTGGAGTGGGAGAAACCACATAATACAGCGATGGGAGACAGATAGGAGAACAGTTCATACTATTGAGTTCATACAGCCAATCACTACGTTTCATGATCCCTTTACCACTCTACCATACTCAATCATTTCAAGTGTAAAGTCCAGACAGTCAGTGTCACTTATTATATTATAGTGTTAACCATATTAAGTTAATTCATTTAAACCACACCAGTTCTCTCCTTCAACAATCCCATTATATATATATATTGCATTGAAGTTATTTAGAGGAAACCTTAATACTACTGCTTCCCCAAAATGCTCCAAAAAACTCAATTTTCCCGGGCAAATGTTACAAATAAAAGTTATAGGTATTTATGTGTGTAGATAGTAGACGAAGTTTAAAGTTGGTGGATTTTGCCCGAAAACGTCGTGTCAGATGCAGTGGCAAACCTTAAGTTTTGAGCTTTCTCAGTTTTTTCGTTTTAGTTATTTTGTTCACACATAAACACACTTTTTACTTAAATACGCGACCGTTCGCTAAAAACATTTTTTTCTTACCCAGGAAACCTCAAAACATGTATTTCCGGTGAACAATCAATTACGAAAATTTGACACGATCTCAACACGTTCTCTTATTTAGGTTTAAGAGATCGTTTTTATATTGGACTAGCATTTTAAGTGAATCCTATACGTTGGAAACTTACCCCGAACCCTTCAAAAATCAATTAATTTTTCCCTCAGTTAGTATTTCGAAAGTTTAAAGAAAATCAATAGTACGGCAAGAAAATTGCCGAAAAGCTGAAGAAAAAACATTCAGTAAAATCAAATGGCACTTCCGCTTGTTAGATTATTTGGCCGAAACTATTAAGACCAATGCGAAGATAGTGTCAGAAAAAAACCTGTTAACTGCTTTTATGCGTTCTCGAAAGAAGAATTCTTTTTCATTAAAAACTCCTCTGGCCATTGCCGTACAAACATCTCATTGTAATTTTAAGGCCTGACGACTTGAATACCATTTCAATTAAAAAATACTTTATAAATTAGTTTCTTTTATGCAATAACAAACTTTTAAGTGCTATTAAGAAGTTTAATAAAAATATTCATTCAGCAATTATTGTCATCGTCATCGCACAACATTGTGGATATTATTTACTAGACCAGAGGCGCCCCTTATATACATTTGATTGTCCTAAATGTTTGTAGATGACAGTTAGAATTTCCCCTAGGTTGTAGCGTCTAAATTTATTATATAGCCGTGGTTGGTTACAAGGTTACATTTATGGTTTTCTGTTGTTGTAGTTGAGTATGAGGAAGGTTTTGTTAAGTAACAAACATTGTTGATTGTCACGGTTATGATGATATTGTAAAGTTGGTATCATTGTAATGAAAAATATTGCATGTATATTTCCACCAGAAGTTATGTTTTTGATATCTATGAAGTTAGTTTACTGGGATTCGACCCGTTTTCATCCAAACAGCCATTACTGGTTCATTTCCAACGAATAATCTAATTATTAACTTATATCCAACTTGTAAATGGCATGTTACATTGTGAAAATTCGAAGGTTATATGGCCAATGACCATAGATGTTGACGCAACTTAAATAAACATTATAATAATACCGTGAATCAAACCAAGTAGAAGGTAACATCTTTTGCGACATTTCTACGCGGCAGCTAGATTAATGAGATTGGTCATGGGCAATTGAATGGGAAATGGATCAACATGAACTTGATAACTGATGGTTGTTGTCGCTGTGAGGATGAAGAAAAAAACACTGTCATTTCATTAATTCTGATATAGTAACTATGAAAATAGAGACCTATCACTTCTGATTTTTTAGGTTTTCGCGGCCATTTTCATGAAAAACACTTTAGTTGAGACTTCGCCTCAACTAAAAACTGTTTTCTAAAAACTGATCTTTTGCCCATGCTGCAGTGAGCGTCCACAGGGTCGTTACACTTTGAAAGCCTTATTGGCAAGGTGTAACGACCCTGAAGAGGCTCTCTGAAACATGGGCGTAATGTCGGTTTTTAGCAAACCACTGGAGGTTTTCAAGGTGTAACGACCCGGAAGAGGCTCACTGCAACATAGGCGAAACGTCGGTTTTTAGCAAACCGGTCTCAACCCGGAAATTCAAGTGGTTTTTCTATCACTGTTGTTAATTGTTTCCCAAAAATTCATTTAAGTAAAGAAGTTTAGGAGAAAAGAAAAACTTTGCTTTCCTCAAAAAAATCCCTTTAAAAAGTTTAATCTTCATTAAGTCGTGTGAATGTTTCACACCAGATTCCCATGAATCTACGACATAACGTAGAGTTAAGTTTTCCGGAAATGAACTTGTTTGGAATCACTTCTGCAAATATAACTTGCACTTCCAGACAAAAATTGTTTACTTTCGTCATATTAGAAAGGAGCTGGGATAAGTGTCGATAAATTTATAGGAGATTATGTCGATAAACAGGTAAATTATGAGATTCATTTAATATACGTCGTTAAAACTATAACCGTTTGTTACTTTTCCTAATGAATGGGCGGAACTCTACATCCAAATACCGTTCAAGTAAAAAAAAAAAAAAAAAAACCATGAATCGAACCGACGCTCCACACCTAGCTTTATAATCTAAGTCATTAACTAAATTATCTTCATTACTTCATTGATTAAATTTTTACCATTAATATTATAATGATGATGAATTATATAATGATTTAATTGATTATAATTAAAAACAAATTATTAAAATTATAATAATAACAATAAAAAAAAGGAAACAAAAATAACACAATTCTACAGCGTGTTTTGTTATAACAGATTGGTGTAATCTCTTGAAATAGGGTAGTAATTCATTCTTGGCAGGGACCCTTTGGGAAATTCCTGTATCACACACACTAGATGGTCTCTTGCTTTTGTTGTGACGTTAAGCAATCTGGTAACTTCGTTATGTACTACATCCGTCTGGTGGCGAGCTAGTTCTTTTGTTTTGGCGTGAGTTTCTTGTTCTAGTTTACCATTTTTCATTAGCTTCACCTCCACCCGCTTTACCAAACTTTGCCAAAAATAAAAAAAAATTATATATACATATATATATATATATATTGCTGTATCCTATTACAAATATTATAATTTACAACTGAAAATATGAGTGAATAACAAAATATACAAATTAGATAGATCTGTCATGCCAGTTGCTTTTCTTGTGTTGAAATGAGATCTTCCTTTCTACCATTGTCTCTGGTTTAAAAATATGCAAAGATAATTTAATTCCACACACACACACACAAACTTCTAACCAAAACTTCTCCCGCAAAAATATTTTCCTTCGCATTCTTTATTTTTTTTTTTTTTAGAAAATAAGACGAGTATATAGACGTTTCTTAGAGAGGAAATGTTGATTACACATTTTCCTGGCAATTTTTTTTTTTTTTTAAGAAAATAATTTATGGAAGGTACAAGTAGTGACCCAATGAAGGAAAAAAAAAAATCACAAAAACACGAGCAAACCTCAGTTACTACTCGAAGAAGCTGCAGAGGTCTATAGAATGGTTGCACGACTTGTAGATACTTATACGTACATGTTAGTTTCATAACGTAAGATGTGGTTCTTGATTTTCATCCATAATCTCCAGCAATACGATTATTTTATTAAAATTATCCAAAATGTACCTTATTTGTTTTATAATTTATAATTTATTATTATTATTATTATTATTATTGATTTGAAATTTACAACCCCAAGAGTGAGGCTCCTACATCAAGTAAATGGTGTGGCATAAGGAGACATGAGAGGAGATATCACCCAATTGGTCCAGCGCCGTCAAGTGTCGGCGTCAAGTGGGATTATCAGAAAACAACGAGGATGAGTGGTGATGAATTAGAGGATTAGGATTACTAGAGAAGAAAAAATGAAAAATTTTGTGTAGCGAGTTGAGTATAAGTCTTTAATAAATTGGTTTGGGGGATTATGACATCTATAAAAGGAGGTGTTTTTGGAATAGAGCGCAAAGTTTTTTACAACCTTTGGTAAGTACGTTACAGGAACTGTCTCTAGTAATATATAAATAAAAACAGGGAGAAAAATTAACAAAGATAATAAGTAATACGTAAGAACTCCCAAAAATGTCAAACCTTAAAAAATAAACATAAATTTTACCTGATAAACATTTAAGTTTACAATAGCCATAAACACCAATAAAACATTTTTCAATGTTGCACTTTTTTGTGAAAAATTTTTAGCAGTTTTATTTTTTATAAATAATTTTAGAAAAATCAATTTATTTCTTGATCTCGTCATATTATTCTAAAATAAATAAAATTTGATTTTTTTTTTTTAGAGGGCGTGGTCCTGTTAAGGGAGTGGTCAATTTGGCCAATACTAGCTTTCTGATTGATCAGCAACTAAACTCCCACCTTTTACACTTTCACTAATTCACTGTGATTGGTTAATTATTTATCACCAATTATTACTATGAAAAATATAGTTAAGAATTTTTTTCACTTATTTTTCACCCATAGTTATTTTATAAATTATCACATTATGCAGTAAACATTTTTTATGAGAAAAGTATAAAAATGAAATTATTTCTGTTTTAATATTTACTGTTTTATATTATACATGTATTAAAAAAAAACTCAAAAATTGTATTTATTTTTTTTTTTTAATAAAACAAGAAGATAAACGTGAAAACTATATAAATGCAGGTTAAGCAAAAGCAAGTCCGCCATTTTTTGGCATATTGTGTATTAGTTTTCTGGGTACTTTTCAACAAAAATCTGGGTTTTATCGTGTAAGGGTGTTGTGAGGAAATGTAGGTTGTTGCTTGATGAGTGATAAATAACACCTTAAGATTTGGTTTAAGATATATAATTGATATATATGTAAATGACTGACTGCCAAGGACTTTACACTAACTGAACTGAACTGAACTGACAGACTGACGTGGCTAAGAAGATATGAACGGAGCGATGTTAAACTGATGTGTAAATCAACAGAACTCTATCTGAATGATGTCTCATTGCCTATCTCTCATATATATATATATATACTGGCCGAGCCTCTCCTCTCTTTGCGAGAGAGGCTGTTTCTCTCCGCTAGAGTGGATGAGTGGTGGGGGTTCACTACCCCTACATATCGTTCTTACAAAATTTTTGTATTTAGAAGAATAATTATTTGTTAAAAATTGGATGGAAAAAAAGGGGATAATAATGGGTTTCTGGAAGGTTTTTGGTGGTTCAATCTTAAATATATATTTAATCTTCCGGTTATTCCCGTCTTTTTGAGGAGAGTAACGCCCTCTTTATCCTCCTTTATCCTGGTTTAATGAAATTTTTCTACTTAAGGCTAAATGTGTTTATAAGATTATTGGGTGAAGTTTTATTAATTGAACCATATATTTTTTTTTTTTAGCCTTGTTTATTTATTTAAATTTTAAAATGTCGAAATTTCCCAACGTTTCGACATTTTACATGTTATTATCAAGGGAGCTGCTAGTTCTTTTACAACGTATATAATTCGTTTAATAGCTGTTTGAATATTTCTGATGATGAAAAGCATAAATTGATATTATTCTTCTGAAATTTAGTAACGAAAATAGTAGGGGAGGTTGTTGAGAGGAGCTTGTTGTTACAGGGGCATGTTACAGTGTAAATTTTAAAAAATCGGCTGAGAGAAGCACTTCCTAAGTGGTCAAAGTTGAGAGATATGCGAGTGCTGTTTGTTTTAACCAATTCCCGCTAAGATTCTGTTGCATATGGCGGCATTGTGTGGCTTTCCTCGAAATATCATAGCGAAAGCTACATTTTATTATTGAAACTGAAAGCTGTGATCTGATAACTACTAAAGGAAAGGCTTTCATACTTATGCTGTTAATCATACATTCTTAACAATAATTTCAATACAATATGGCTGTGACAGTATTCTTTGACCTATGTGTTTACGGATTAATTAGTGAAATAGTATCCGTCAGTGGGGTTAGTTGTTACACTTGGTTGGAGCATGCTGTTACAGTGTAACAGTTTTCCTCACTGCATATCTTAAATCAAATCACGGCAGATCTTAAAAGAAATGAAGCCTAAAACAAGAAAAACGAATAATTTGGCAATTCTAACAATAAGAAAATCTGTATCTCCAAAGCCGCTAACAAGAATCAAAAAAATAATTTGCCTTCATCAAGTTCCGGTGAAGAAGATGAGGACTGGCTGAAATGTCTAAAACCATGGTCGCAGTCAAAAGGTGGAGAAAATTGGGTTGAATGTATGCAGTGCAAAAGATGGGCCCATTCAAAATGTGTTAAAAATAACCCTAGATATATTTGTCACAATTGTAACACGTACTTAGAGATGGGTAATGACAGTGAATACAAAGAGTATGAACGTTCAAGCATTTAAGTTTGTAATAATTCATGTTTATGTCATAATCAAGCTGATATTATTATTAAAATAAAGATCTGATAATTTGTTTATTGAAGATATTTCAGTTTTATTTCCTTAAAATAAACACCCTAACATATATTTTATCCATTGTAACAACTTACCCTCCGCATGTAACAACAAGCCCCACCGAAGCACCTTTGAATCCCAAACCCCACGAATGGGATGAAAGTGGCGGCTCAACTTCATCCCATTTATTTGTAAGTGCCGAATTTCGGGATATGGACTGGGATCGCCGGCGCTGGCAGCTCTTTCATCTTCTGCAGAACCAAATCAATGTAATGAAGTGATCGCAAGAGCTTCGTCAAGGAGACACCACTAGTATTTGATGGGCGGGTTTGGTGTAGTGGTTATGAGCATGTACCCGTAACTGGGAGGTCCCCAGATCGTGTACCGCGAATAACTGCTAAAGCGTATATTCATTTAAAAAATGTTAATAGTAGGTTCTTCCGTTCCCATCCACCTTGCCTAATTTGCTAGTGGGCCGTTAAGTCCGCCTGAAAAAATAGGTATTATTACTACTACACTACTATTTGAGAAAATAAAACTTCTTTATAGTGAAATGTCTTTTTAAGGTGCGTTGTCCCCTAGCCGAATTGATCTCAAATATTAATACACTTACTCCGTTTAATAGTCAATAAAGTGGGTCATTTTGTTGTGCAAAAAAACATCTATAGGGAAATAAGAGGGAATGTCTCGGCTGCATAGAAGGGAGAATTCCTAAACTTCATTAGGGAAATTTATAGTCAAACCTGGATTAAATCAATTGGCTGGATAATAGGGAAACCATAATGGCTAGGGAGTTTATCTCGTATACTTCCGTTAGGGGACAATACCTTGGGTATAGGGTTTCTGTATGGAAGGGGCCTATATAACCATGGCAAGCAACAGTTACTCAATAAACTGGCGCACAAAAGCATCTCCGATAAATGGAACTAATGAAAGTTACAATTGTTAAGTGAAATGAATCAATAATTTATTGAATTAAATTGGTAATTTAAGAAATTTATTGAAGGAAGTTGATTTTTTGCTTCTTCACACGTAAAGTATTTTTTTTATTTCACTGATGACAAAGGAAGTCTTGTAATCGTTTCATCGTTTCGTAAATTGATTTTTTACAAAATGAATGAAATATTAAACCAAATACAGAAAATAAAATAAAAAATAATCATAAAAAATATATTTATTTATTCTTATATTTTATTTATACCCAAAAAAATCTCATACAAATAGAAGTTTGGGATTTGTGCTAAACAATGTAGGGAGGTACCTTTAACCTCTAAATCCCTCTCTACAAAACAATATTGAAGTGAATATAAACCTAAAATCCTTATATAATAAATAATACATACATACATATTCACAAAATTCAGTTCATCTCTCTTATTGATATTGTATATCTATATATATTGAATAGATTTATATAGTTTGAATCGCCTTATTACAATGATTGCTATGGATTTGTGAGGTAATATTCTTATCTGTTTGATATTCACCATGTTTCTTTATTTGTACTATTGTAATATTCTCAATATATTACATCAATACATTAATTACATTATTGATGCAAAAGTTCAATTCTAAAGTTAATGAAGGCAAACCAATTTATCTTCAAAAAAAAAATTTGAAGTGATGCACTCACACGACTTTCTCTCACTCCTTGTTAGTACAATTATATATAAATTACAAATTTTGTTTCAACTCAAATTTTACATATTTGTCTTAACATAAACACGGGGATAGTAAGGTTGGCCGGTAGAGAAGTGACTATATGTTGTGGCCCAGCAGAGCGCACCGGAAACACTCAACCAACTGCATATAACATTTGAAATTTATCGCCACAATTTCCGTTCAAATTCAGTTTGGAAAAATGTTTCAAATAAACGTGATACGTTTATGTCTGTGTAGTTTGCATACTAGGTTTAAATAAATTGGGAACCTAAAACATGTCTTTCCGATGTAAACTTAGTTTCGAAAATCTGGCTCGATCGCAATACTTCCTCTTAATTACTTGGAGTAAGAGAAAGTAAAAATAGACTCACTAAAACAACAGCGCATTTCAAAATGTCTTTTGAGCTGAGATATGCACGCTTCCATTTTCACTGAAATTGGACATTTTAATATGATGGAATAAAGAATCCTCTGTTGAGGAAATTCTTCAAACAAGCGCCGCAGAACTTCATATTGCAGATATCAGCCACTTCAAGCGCTAGTATCATTAATGAGAACCGAATCATTATAGATTCATAGAATCCGAAGAGTGGAGAAGCATATTAAATGAATCAATCCCCAGTAGGCCAGACTAGAAAGGGACAGAACGATTCATATAAATAGAGCGATAACAGTACAGTTTACAACCAATCAGAAATCTATCTACTACCTTCTCATCACTCAGCCAGTCTGTCTCTTTATATTTCTCTCCGCTACCTAATTCTATTTTACTGTAAAGTCCTTACAAGGTGTGTTCTTTTCATTATACGGTGTTCAGCATATTATCTAGTTTATTTCTCTAAAATCCATTCTCACCAATTCTCTTTCAAGTTTCACACCGTCCCGAGATGTTAGAACTCATCTCATGCGGGAAAAGTACCAATGCTGAATCAGCGGAGGCTGATTTCATATAAATACAGCCACCGACCAGCGGACAGGCAGTTCTCAACTCACCACCAGACAGTTCACATCTAATTTCATATATATAATCAATTGTGCAGTTATTATTATTATTGTTGTAATTTCTAATAAAACTCTTTTTAAAAAGGCTAGTCAGGGTTCCTGTAACATAACTGGCGCCCGAACAGGGACTGCGAAGGCTCAAGTCTAGTGCGACCATTTGTCTCACCGTGCGACCATTTGTCCCACATTGAAAGAAGACTAGCAGCTCCCACATCAGTGGCTTGTTCGCAGTACTCAACCCACAGGAACCAGGACCATCCTCAGACGACTGAAGAACGGCAAGCTGGCGAGTCAACAACAACGCCTAAAATCTGTAAGTAACTCATCTGTCCTTAGACCTTCTAAATTAATCATTCCTAAAGAAACTATCCAAACGATCCCCGAAATGGCCCAAATAAATTATAAAATCTCCAAAGAAGACTATGACCACATTCCCTACTTCGACGGAAACCCTTCAGAGCTGGCGTTCTTTTGCGAAATTGTGGAAAGTGCTTACGCTACAGTTTGTGCAGAGAATATAGCGGAACGAGACTATAATCATAATATCTTGTTCATAAAAGTAAAAAGTAGATTAGTAGGACCTGCTAGAAACGTACTCCTTTCTAATAACGTAGACCACTTACTAAATTTATTAAAATACTTAAGAGAAAGTTTTGCCGACTCGAGGTCTTACGAGATATTAAAAGATGAAATTTTCCAAACGAAAATGCATGCTAGAGAGTCTCCCATTGACTTCGTCAATAGGATACAGGAGCTGCGCAATTTGGTTTATATTAGACTTAAACTGGACGGACTCACAGCAGACACACTAAAACAAATAATAACAAGAGTAGACAAAGAAATAATTTTTCATGTCTACAAATGCTTACCTCCTACATTAAGCAACCATATCATGATATTCGACCCCAACACTCTAGACGAAGTGCGGAGCATAATTTATAACAAATGTTCTTTTATTGTGGCTAATTTAAATTCCTCCGACGGCCCTAAAAAGCCTAACCAACCCTTCAGAAAATCAAATCCTTACAACCAACCCCAACAGCCGTACAGACAGCAATACTCTTACAGACCAAGCCCACAACATTTTGTACCAAGCGTCCCCAGGGCTCAAGCCCCTAGCTACCAGTACAAACCAATTGAATATAATCCCAAACCTATAGAACCTACTCCTCAGACCTCTCGTTACCAGTCCCAACCTCAACGACCGAACGTTGGACAATCCTACCATCCTAATCATCCAAACAATCCTGAACACCCCTTTAATCGACCCAGACTACCTCCTGGCTACTTTTCTCAGAACACAGTATCTATGCGTACTGCCGGCAGACCCCGGTTTAAAGATTACATTTCACCGCATGAACTGACTCACTGCCAACAGGACCAGCCATCGGAAAATTATTCGGAATCTGACAACTCATATAACGACAGAATTACCCGCTTAGAAAAATCCCTCGAAAAAGTAACAGAAAAGTTCGATCATTTTTTAGACGTTGGCCACGGGAGCCAAGAAGGCCCCCCGAATACAATCTAAACCTAGTAGACAAGTCTCTCCCACACTTCGAAGACAGATACGAACTGAAATGGCTCATTGACACCGGATCCGCGGAAAACTATATAAATCCTAACGTTGTCCCGACTGACATCACACTATCTAATGACCCATTCATAATAACCACACCCGCTGGGAAAAAGAATGGAGAACAATCTTGCACCTTTAACATTCAAGACACGTTCCACGTCGACTTAGACACTAAATTCCATGTATTCCCCTTCTCTGACAAATACGACATACTACTAGGACACAAAACTATGCAGGCACTAGGAATGAGTATAGACCTAAACAATAATGTCCTTTCCTATCCTCAAGGCACAATCCCCCTGAAATTCACCCTTAACGCCACAAGCGACGATCCAAATATAATCAACATAGAGCAAGGTGTCAATTTCATAGAATTACCAATTAGAAATAAAGAACTAAAGTACGGATTAGTAAATGAAGATATAAAAATTAATGAGAAGTGTACCGTAAAAGAAGGACTGTATAATGTTAACAATAATAAAATTCTGTGTAAAGTTGAGTCCAAGGAAGTCATGGCCATTTGCCCTGAACCCATGGATGTCGACGAACCGCAGGAAACTAGTATAAACATACCGGACGTAGTAGTGACCAATTTCCCGAAATGTCCGACCAACTTAGGTTAAGAGAAATAAAAAATGAAATTCCTAAACTAATAAGAACTGAGCACGTGAACTCAGAGAAAAAAAATAAGAAGTTAAAATTATTAAAGAACTACCCTAAAATAATTCAAAGAGAACACGACCGGAACTACCCTAAAATAATTCAAAGAGAACGCGACCGACCAATCTGTACTGATGTGCTAAAGCACAGAATAACCACTACAGATGACAGACTAGTATACGCACGAAACTGCAGATATCCAGAAATTTATCGCAAGTACTTACAAGCAGAAATTGACAAACGACGTCAAACCAAAACCCTTCAACACCACGAAGTTGTACGCATGCCCTTCGATCCCGGGGGACCTGCAACATTCCTACGTATGCCCTTCGATCCAGGGGGACCTTCAATATCGAAAGACTAAGACTGGATCATCATAAAAATAAATTGGCATTCCTATGGAAAAATAAAAACCGGAATACGGAAAACATTGTAACTAAAAGGAAAATAGGAAAACTAATTAAAAATCAAATTGGCATTCTCACGGAAAACTAAAACCCGGAAGACGGAAAAGCATTGTAACAAAAAAAAGGAAAATAGGAAAACTAATTAATTAAATAAGGAACTAAAATAATAAAAATCCTAACCAAGAAAGATAGGAAAAATCATAAACCTCTCGAAATAGAAATAATTAAATAGAAAATATATATTAAATAACTAGACAACAAATTATAGAACACCCGAAACTACCCGTTCGCTGCATACGAACGATACCAAGGTAGACACGACGGTATACTCGTAAAAGAGTTAACTACGGAAAGTATAGAAGTAAAATACAATAAACCTTTATGATTAATTTAGGAGAAAAATATATATACATTTTAATTAAAGTTAAATTCAGTAACTTTAAAACCATTTTCGAAAGAAAACCATACAACTGACGCCAATCCTTTCCGTTTAACCACCTGATAACTTGTTGTTCATTTAACACATTTTGTCCCAAATACTTTTTCTAAAACCACTCATCATAGTATAATTACCTATTATATGCAACATACTTTCTTCTTCATTTAAATCACACATTGAACAGGTATACACAATATCATTCACCCAGGGTTTATAATTAAATTGAATAATGTGCATCTCGCCTTATATACTGTTTTAATTAGATCCAGACTGAATTCATCCTTAAGATATACAATATTATGATTTAGTTTTATGCAATAAATAATACTCCGCACCAGATGCCGAAGTAAATAGTTCGTTTCTAAAATCTTGTATACCTTTGTTAACTACACTAACCATCTGCTCATACCACCTATCTACTGTTCTAAATTTTCTATCTAGAACACAATCTAGGTATTCTGCCAAATTTTGCCATTCTTTAAACCATGGAGTACTCTTTGCTTTAATACCCTCCAAAGCTACAATATATGGAAGTCGGCCAGAAGTGTAATTCAATATTTCACACATATAATTTACATTGAGCTCTAATGCAGTAAGAGGAAGTTGAAAATGCCGAATACAATTTCAACGGATGTATTAATAATAACTACGGGACCTATCAATACATTATAAATAAGAAAAAAATAATTAGATAATTATAAATTAATAAGAAAAAGGAATTATAAATCAATAATTTAAATAGAAATTTAAACCAATTCCGGGAACATGAACCCTAGTAAATAAATTAATTAAGTGGTACAGAGTAACTAAATCTAAACCTCAACTACGTTATTAAATAAAAATATTATATACGCAGTCAGTTAATATTTATTGTTAATAGTTATAGTTAAAAGAAAATTCCAATGAATCATCAACGGATGTAGATAATACTGTAATTTATAAATATAAAACCTCATCATGAAAGAAACTTATAGTTATACCGCTGATGAGTCTAGTCATCGGCACAGATAACGGATCAAAGCGCACTTCATAGATAAATACTATAATAAGAAGAAGAATGATAATAGGGTTATTAAATAAATCTAAAACAAGCAAAACGCTTTTATTCTATAACTTCCATAATATGGGAGCTCGTAAACATAATCAAATATCACTTTTTCAAAAAGAAATGTACATAATAACTAAATACATAAGCTTATCTCCTATTCTAAATAAAATAAAAAACAAAATAAAATGAAATACGCATATACTTTAAAGTACATAGTGCGCACTGCGCTCTCTCTCTCTCTCCCTCTCTCCACGGATATTATAATTCAAGTTCAGCGACTCCCCTCTCAGTCGACTATTGACATCTTCCTATTGTTATCGCTAACGTAATGTTTACCAACTAAATAAATACTATACGTTACTATATTATACCAGATACTGCTGACGTACAATTAGATAAGACGTTTAATATAAAAATGGATACTATACTTTACTATACTATACGTTTATACATATCGCTGACCGGGAATTCTACCCGTTACACTTGACCCAGTTTACGTCATAGACAGATACTATACTTTTATACACGTTACCGACATACAATTAATAGACATCGAACTAGATAAGACTCTTAACGTGATTAGCACTACATATTATCTCAACAAAACAAACCAGATAAAGTCGCTCTTTAAATATTATTACTACCTACGAAATAAGTTAGATCATTTAATTCTCAACAAATCCAGACCTAAACGTGGACTCATTAACGGCCTAGGTAAAGCCATATCCTGGCTAACCGGAAACATGGACAGTGACGACAAAGAAAGGTACGACAAAATTATAAACACAATCGAACGTAACAGTTTTCACCTCCAAGACAACCTAAAAAATCAGATGGCAATAAACAAAAAAGTAATCGACGAATTCAACCATGACATTCAGATTATACGCAACAACAACGAAAAAATGACCACCTTCTTCTCCAACCCTATAGTAAACCAAATTGAACTAAACCAACAATTTAATTCTATCTTCTTCAACCTGGTCCTTATCGCCAACAAAATTGACGACATGGAAAACTCTCTGGAATTCTGTAGACTAAACACAATACATTCCAGCATCTTTCTTCTCAGAGATCTCGAGTCACTGCAAAAATCTCATAATGTAACATTCCTAACCCCGGACATAGAAGCACTTTGGCAATTGAGCAAGGTACACTGCTCGATAAAGAAATGGAACATCTTCTACTTTATCAACGTTCCACTAAAAACCTCTCCTCTTGAAACGTATTTCCTTCTGTCCTACCCTATAGAAAGGGACAATCACCTCCTGACAATTCATGTCCACCCACCTTTGATCCTAAAAAACCAAGATGAGTTATTTACAGCTACCTGTGAAGAAATCAACAGCGCTATGTACTGCCACAACAAAACCAGCATCCAAAACGACTGCATTCGTCAGATCATCACCAACATCGACCTAGTAGCATGCAAGACAGTATATACATCAAGTGCACCATTCATCAAATACATCCCTTTTATTGACTACTACCTAACTTTCAGAACTAAGAGAATAGTAGTGAACAAAGGCAACCGCAACAATACCAGGTTCCTCACTAATACTAGCCTCATAAAGCTGACCAAAGACGAGACCATACTAGACAGCAGAGCCATCCACATATACAAGGACTCCAAGGGTATATTAACTACTGCCCCTGTGTACACGCACACCAACCTGAACATATCATTCGAAGACTTGCATCAAATTAACCTCAGAATGGAACCACTGGAACACCTGGAAGAGATACCCAGGAGTTCAGCGACTATTTACTACTCCCTCACGATAGCCCTCCTATTATTATCATTATGTTTCTTATATATCTACTGTGTCTGTAGAAGGAACCCAAACCCACAGCAAGGTGGAACCCAGCCGCAAATCATGCCTCTACAGCCCGCACCAGCCACAGTCTACCCCGGACTCTCATGCCATTTGTCGCAGGAGCTCCAAACTTAAGGAGGGAGGAGTTATGACTCATCTATGGAAAAGTACCAATGCTGAATCAGCGGAGGCTGATTTCATATAAATACAGCCACCGACCAGCGGACAGGCAGTTCTCAACTCACCACCAGACCGTTCACATCTAATTTCATATATATATAATCAATTGTGCAGTTATTATTATTATTGTTGTAATTTCTAATGAAACTCTTTTTAAAAAGGCTAGTCAGGGTTCCTGTAACATAACTTCTATCAGAAAAGAGTTTGTGAGAAAAAGCTAGATTTCATACAGAACAATGATCTGAGCGTGTACGAGTGGAGTGACGAGGGATTATTTTTTTTATTTCTCAAACCCTCGAATAATATTAATGATAGTATTAATAATAGTAATATTATCGATAATATTAATAATAGTAATGCCTATTTTTTCAGGCGGGCTTAACGTCCAACTACCAAATTAGGTGTCGTGGACGGGGGCGGAAGCACCTACTAGATACAGATGTAGATTTTATGTATATTGGTTACTGCTTTTTATTATGGATAGACGTACCAAATTTTTCAATCAATTGGAAGGTATGGGGCAGAAAAGTGTGACTGATTGGTGCATGAGTGTCGGTTTGATTGGGAGTGAAAGGACATGTCTTTTTTGTGGTGAACAAATGAAATTAGTGTGCAAGAAGTGTCTATCCGATGGGTAAGTATGGTTGTGTAGTATCTAGTATGGTGCGTTCGAGCGAAAGCAAATACCTTTCATTAATTTCTGTGAGAAAAAATTCTTGGTCTGCATGTAGTCAATTGAGTTTGCATGATATTCTATTAACTTATTACTGGTACCAAAGGTGCCAAGATATGTTTATAATAGATGTTCTGAATGTTTTGCATGCTACTATGGTTGACTGGAAGAGTTATATCGTGAGATGCATGGATATTTGTGTAAAAGAAAGTTGTGCAACTGGTTGTGTGAATGCTATCGTTGAAATTGATGAAAAGCAAGTTCGGATTGACTATTGGTTTGCACTTCACAAAATATGAAAGTGCTCGATTCCTTTTGAATGTCTGATCATTTTCAAATATTGTTATCATTCGGTCAAAAGTAACCATAAAGGAAGTAACGATATTACAAAAAGGAGAGATTATTCTGTAACGAAGTTTTACAACCTGTTAAGAAAATTATTTGGGATGACGTAAATAAACACTCTTATCAAGAATTGTTTATTAACATTGAGCATGAACATAATTTGTCTATAGAGGAATTACGTATTTTTTTCGAAATTTGACTAATATAGCCAGGCAGTTAAATATGTTGTCTTTCTCTACTTCAAATAGAAATAAGTTCAAAAATAATAATCAACCTTGGTTCAACAAGACCTGTCAATGAGCTAAAAAAGAAAAAACAAGCGTACAAGATGTATAAAACTGATAATTTGAATTTTGGCTATTTCACTAATTTTCTGCGTTTTATAAAACGAATTTAAGCTTATCGCTAAGAGGGAAAAGCTAAATTTCTATAACGATTTAAACAATAAATTAAAGATGTTTGTAATACCAAGAAGTTTTGGGAAATTCTAAAGAAGTATAAAAAGGGCAGTTGTACCAAGGCCAATTTAATCGATACGCATGTATGGAATGAATACCTCATGAAAACATTCCCAATCGCTCTCCCCTCTTCTGTTACCTTTTTCGATACTTTTACATCCGTTTTTTGATGTTTCCTTGGCTAATAACGAAATTAGCTCTGCAGTCAATAAGTTAAAATCAGCTAAAACTCCTGGCCCCGACTCTATACCTAATGAATTTTACAAATATTTATACGATACTGGCTTACTCATTTTGCGCGATATGCTCAATAAATTCTCGATAAGGAATTAATCCCCTCCTCTTTGGCCAAATCTGAGATGTTTATGATTTTTAAAAGAGGAGATCTCAGTCAGATGGAAAATTATTGAGGCATTTCTCTCATGAACTGCATCTTGAAATTATTCACACGACTTCTTAGTACCCATCTTCTAAACTGGACCGAATATGGCAATCCCTTAAATGAAAACCAAAGCGGATTTCGCAGGGCGCGAGATTGTACAGATAATCTGTTTGTTCTCTCTTGTATAGTAAGTAGCCAGATGAACACACAAGAGAGTCTGGCTGTGATTTTCCTACACAGTACTCGTAGACTTACAGAAGGCAATTTACTATGTAGTTCACACTTTAATATGGCACAAATTATACTCATTTGGCATCAGTAGGAAATTTATTAAATTAGAAGATATGTACAAAGGCAACCACAAAAATTTGCTCTGGGCATTACACGGAGGAATTTCATGTATCCAGAGGTATTCTCCAAGGTGACTCAATATCGTCGCTCTTATTCGCAATATTCTTAGATGATCTTGAGCATCATTTCATACAAAATGATTGTAGTACCTTGGCCATTGATTGATTGTATCGCCTCGTTATTATATGCCGACGAAGGTGTCCATTTTTTCAAACATCTTGTAAAAACTCAAAAAAAATTGAGAGTACTGGAAGATTATTGGATCTTAAATCGACTGACGGTTAATATTAAAAAAACAAAAGTACTTATATTTAAAAAAGGTCATGGAAGGTCTACTAAAGAAGTTAAATTTTATAAAAACGAGCAACTGGAAACAGTAGACTTGATTAGATTCTTGGGCATTATTGTCGCCAACTCTGGATTGCATAGTCTCGCCCAAAGCATAGGATTGCTAAAGCAATCACTGCATCCAGCGCTGTGCGAGGTATTTTAGCAAAATGTTACTCCGACTCTTGGGCCGCCAAAATTCGTTTGTTTGAGAGTATGGTCCGTTTGATACAGCGAAATTCGGGCACTGATATCTATCTGGTGACATAGAAATAGTCCAACTAAATTTTTTAAAGCTATGTTATGGTCACCTTGTACCTGTTATGGTCCCGGTTACCTGGTAAGGTTAGCAACTGGACAAAGTAATCAAAATTAAACATTTTCAAACTGGCGGTTACATGGTGGCTGAAAATGCTGAATATGCCAGACAACAGATACCCTAAAATCTGCTTTAAAAAACTTATGCAGTTATATTCTCAGGAGTCCAACATTGTCAAATTTAATTGGGCTACATAACTGAAAATCATTTTACATAACTTAGGTTTTCATTCAATATGGTTAGAACAAGATCCAATTAATTTAAAAAAATCTATGGGTCAAATATTCGAAAAATATAAACTATCTTAATTCAGGCAGGTTATAAAAGGATGCAAAATTTTGGCTACTCAACTTTATATAAAGAACTGACGGGCGACATTTATACCTCCCCGCCAGCATACTTATCCTTAAATATGCCATTAAATAAATGCCGATTAATAGCCAACTAAGAATTAGTTCCTCCTTTTTACTGACTTTCTACATAAATAAAAAAAACCCTAAATCATATTTTTTAAATTGCCCTTTTTATAAATTCTATAGAGAGAAATATAAATAACTCATGTTGCCTCTTTATTAAATATAAATAAGTATGAGCATTTAGAATGTATACTTCAGTTTTCTAAAATTCTTTAAAATTAAGGCATATTTTAACAAGTGGTTATTCTTGTTTTGTTATAATGCTATTTGTATTTAGTTAAAAAAAGTTTGTTTTGTTTGGGCAGTTTATTTTCTCTTCCTTTTCAACTGAACTGTATATTTAATACTATTATACTATAATACTTGTAAACAATAAGTATGTCATGCTGAACTCAGCTGTTATGTACATGTACCCAACAGTTTTAATAATAATAAAAAAAAACAAAAAAAACATTCAAATTATTGTCAAGGCCAGTTTGTTGCCGAATATATGTGGCATAGGAAAGACAATGAAAGCTCCTTTGCGGATTTTTTAACCACGATTAAAAGAGTTAATAGTCCGTGAGGGACATTAAATGTAAGTACTTCTTTTTTCATGTCTGTCTATTCTTAAATTATATCCACTTACTTCTCACTTTGTTTGGCTAGGGTTTAATTTTTTTCTCGGAAGCATTCCAGTGATGGCACGGAAGGAATGCACCCATTAAAATATTCAAATTACTGTCTTAAAAATAATTAAGGGGCCGGGAAGTCCCAATTACAATTTATATTGCATTTTTCAGAAATCAGCAAAAGGGGCGCGGGCGAGAAGTCTTAATATATTATAATTAATTTTTCATTAATTTACCTAAGGTTCGCGGGCGCGAATCTCCACTTAAATATTAAAATTTATTTTCCAATTATTAGCAAAGAGAGGCCCCATTAAAATATTAAATGAATTGTTAAAAAATTTACTATTCTGGCTACTTACTATACAAGAGGGAACAAACAGATTATCTGTACAATCTCGCGCCTTGCAGAATCCGCTTTGGTTTTCATTTAAGGGATTGCCATATTCGGTCCAGTTTAGAAGTGGCTTTCTTTAGCTCCTCTTCAAAAAGGAGGGAAACGCTGAATGTATTCTAAACTTTTAAATAGTATACAAATGGAAGATTCATACCTACTGAACGGTTCACTTGAGTGGGAATAATTTTGGTGGAGGCTAATATTATACATTGGCACTCATTTTCTGAACTTTTACCGCGGTAGAGCCCTCGATTGACAGATATAGAACAAATGCTTTTTATGGTAATTCTGTTTTTAAACATTATCTTGCATATCATATCTAATTCCAATTTAGTATGAAATGCAAAAACACGTAATTTTAAAAACGGAAATAACGTATTAAGCAAAACACACAGTTTAGGTCGAGGATATAGGTTGCAAACAAAAACAAAATGAGGAGCTATTTCCGACTTTTACCATTGGAGGGCTTTTTCATTCTAATTTCCAAACGGAAAGTCCTTCAGAAATTATCATGCAATCCCAATATTGTGCAGCATCATGCAATTATTAGACCATATTACACAAAAAGGAAATACCCAGTTTGTAATTTCAAGTTACCATCGAATACTACTGAAAACAAATATTGAAGAAAAACTAATACCACTATGGTCTCAACATTTAAAAATTATTACTGATAAATTAAAAATAATAATAATAATAATAATTATTATTATTATTATTATATTCAAGGAAGGGGAGGGCAAAACCCTACGCTATCCAAAGCCTCTCTGGGTCCATATAGCTGCCCCTAAAGAATAACTACTGGGCCTGGAACAAAAGTCCAGGCCCAGGTTTGACCCATCTAAGTTTTACCACAGAACGAACAAATCGGACATACTTTAAAAGGACATATCTTAAGATCCTCTACCGATATCGTATTCCGGCCGAAGGTCCTAAACCTAATCTCCTCACAGCCCAAACAATCCGTGATTAGATACATGGGTGTTTCCTCCTCCGTCTCACAAACTCTACAAAAGGGGTCAGGCATGAGTCCCATTGTATAGAGATGTCTCCTTAAACCACAGTGCCCAGTGAGGAAGCCAACCAGATGTCTGAGAGAGGTCCGTGAAAGACATCGGATCCCGCTACTCAATGCTCCGTCCGGACCCCCAATGAGCATCTTAGACAGCATCTCGACAACCCACTGCACTCCAGCGACCACCGGTAAGGAGACCGTGGATGATGTCGCATAGGCCCTAGTCACCGAGCATAAAATAGCTCTTTGCATTCTTAACAGAATGCCGCTGTACGACTGCATGTCCAGCTTGTCAGCCCAACAGACAGCTGCGTACGTTGCGACATTCTCTATTACGCCCTTGTAGATGGTCAGAGCCACACCAGTCTTCAGCCCCCACTCTCCACGGGCTACTCTTTTGATCCCCTGGTATAAGTTGAGACATCTTGAGGCAACTCGCTGAATATGGGGCTTAAAAGAAAGCTTCCAATCCAGGAGCACGCCCAGATACTCAAACTGGGTTACGTGAGCTATTCTTTGTTCGTCCACCGGATCCAAGGTCGCATCCAAGCGTGAATGATACGATGCTGCAATCCCAGGCCCTTAACGCTCGCTTTGAACGTGTAGGGCTCTTGGATTAGTGCAACATCTATGCCCCTTGAATAGATGAGTTCTCGTGCTTCCGCCATTACTGTTTTTGAGCGTTGCGCATTTAGCTGCAACACTCTCAGGCCAGTTGCCGTGTTATTATGGACTTCTTCCATAGTCAGTGTTGGCAAGTTGACGGTCTAAAGCATTTCGTACTCTTCACAGAGTGGCTGTGCGGCTTACGGAACGCCTTACAGGCGGCACATGCCGGGGCTTCGGCTTTGTTTGGGCATTTGTCATAACTATGTCCTTTCGTGGCACAGTGTCCGCAAGAGAGATCTTTCTCCTTGCAGTACTTTGCCACATGCCCATATATTTGGCACTTATAACAACGTGACGCCTGGTTGTGGTCCATTACCTTACAGCGACTCAACTCTATATAAACCCTGTCGCTACTCAGGGTTCGCCTCTTTAGAAGTTCACGCATTTTTGGCGTGACTTCTACTACCCAATTTCGCAAACCGTTCTTGCTCCTACCTGTCTTAGCCAGCGCTCGAAAGGAGTCCTGGAACTCAGGTTTCGGCAATACCGATCCCAAATTTTGGTCATGTAAGACTTTGATAAATCGTGCGTCATCAATATCGCTTGGCCGTCGAAAATTATCATTCTTGGAAGCCGCTTCTTAGGCGCTCAGCCTGCAGACCAGCGTTCCTCAACTTTTCATTGTTTAGCAAGGCTTGTGCTTGCTCAGGGCCTCCTGTTTTGACTAGGAGCGTCTTATTTCTGGCTCACCGGAGGGATACGACCTGCCAGCCTTCCTCAGAAGGGTTAAGACTGCCCTTCAGTATTTCTTTAGTTTGGTCGCTTGTCTGTACTGCCGCATCATCTTGTGGCCTGATCAGGACCACATGCTTTTTCTTTGGCAGCTGCTGTTTCACTGCCTTCTTTTCAGGCTGCTTTTTCTTTTGCTCCTGATTCTTTTTTGACTTAGTCTTAGCCTGCTTTCCCTCAGGCTGGCTTCCTTTGTATACCGCTTCCGCATAGGAAATAGCCGTTGCGGATGATCCTGCGATGTCCTTTTTCTTTCTTTCACTTGTGCCAACGCTTTTTTTTTTGTGGCTTACGGGCTGCCCCAAGCGAAGACACAGACAGTTTCGTTGTGTCGGCCTTAATTTGGTCAGTATTCTCCAATATACAGAGAACTGCCATCTCTAAGGACTGCTGCCTTTTTACTGCCTCCGTGTCTGCCGCTGCAAGCTTGCCCTCAAGCCACGCGACGCGTGTGGCCATCTCATTCACGATGGCCGTTACTTCCTTACCTTCTTCGTTATGAACAAGGTGTTGCCCTTAGTTATTTTGATACTAGGGTCCTGGCAATAGGAGATCAACTCCAACTCTATCTCGCTCGCTCTAAGGATGGGATCACCGGTCACATACCCAGTGGTGATATCCCCTCCTTTGCGGATGTCATTTGTATCATTCTCAGGTCTTTTGTTTTTATTAGAATCGGCAGTATTTACTACCACGTCACTAGTGGTTTCTTGAACCATCGTCATACATGTAGCAACCTTCCGTTGCTCGTCGAATAACTTTCCTGTTTGATTGTATGACAGGCTTTCATTGCCTTGTTTTTCACCTCCACAAAGAGAGCTGGAATTCCTAGCAAAGTCTCCATGCGCACCAGTCACCGCCAGACAAACCAAGCGTTGGATATCTTCCAGCAGCTGTCTAGCGGATCGTGTTTCAATGCGAGGCCACCACACCAAAGCCGCATATAATAATCTAGGTTTAATGACCATGCAATAAATCCAGAACATATTCTTGGGAATAATCCCCCAATTCTTACCTACTCCTAAGATACACACCTATCCAATTGATTAAGATGGGATATGTACCTTTTCCTATCAAGGCATCTTCAAGAGCATCAAACGATACTCTGTCAAATGCCCCCTCTGCCAACTTTAGTGTTTTTTTTTTTTGTGAAGGAAGAGAACAGTTAAGATGGATGGTAATCTAAAGTAAAGATTATGCAGAGTGCCATTTCTATCCTGGTGATGATATTATCAATATTCCCCCATATTTCTTATCAATGTTCGTCATTATATAGTTGGAGGGCATTTTTAATCTTAATTTCCAAACGGAAAGTCCTTCAGAATTAACACTACCGTTAATTATCACAACCCATAATATTGAACGGTATTTCAAGGTATTTGCATGCAATTATTAGAACGTATTACAAATAAAGAAAACACGCAGTTTGTAATTTCAAGTTACGATCGAATACTGTTGAAAACAAATTTTGACAAAAAATGACTAATACCACTATGGTCTCAACATTTAAAAATTATTACTGATAAATTACAAATAATAATAATAATAACACAAATATTACCTTGACAAAGAAGTATTCGCAATAAATTCACCCATCAGAGAATACACGTCCATCAAAGAAGCTATGAAATGCCATGTTTATGCCACGCAAGTTCAAAATTAAATGCAATAGCTTTCTATTCAAGCCGGACATTTAAAATTGCACAAAACTAAGACTGGAAATTAAAAAATAAAAATAAAAACTGTTACATACCTATTATAAGTCCATCCAAATCAAACAAGACATGCGTAACTCTTCTAAAATTGCCCATTGATGTAAATCAAATTGCATAAAACTAAAAAAAATTCTCGTGTCAGCCTAAATTTAGCCGTCAAAGTTACCTAGCTAATGGATCCTACGGTTTTTCACACATTTTAACAAAATTTGTCACATAATTTAGCTAATGATTAAGTTATCTACGATTTGTCATAATTTTTAGCATTAATTTTAGTATAATTTAGCTAATGATTAAGTTACCTAAGATTTGTCACATGTTTTACCATTAATTGTAGCATAATTTAGCTAATGATTAAGTTACTATGATTTGTCATACTTTTATAAAGTGTATCATTCCAAGGGGCATATTGGGAAGGTTTTACAAGGACATTTAAAATGTGAACGCTTGTGTTTAATTGGCTTCTGGCTTATCAAATTCCCACTCAAATTTTATTGAGCTAATTTTTATATTATATGAATTTGGTTTTCATTTTCAAATTGATTTAGAAAATATGATTACTAATATGGGGCCGACAACTATTAGACCAATCATTACTGAAGTATTTTATATAAGCTCTGGTTTCTTTTCGGTATTCATAATCGGCAACAATTTCTTTAGTCGCAATTATTCGGTGTATGTAAACAACCATATCCTAATTTATAACATGTGTTAAGTAGTTCAAAGTTTTCTTCTCTTAGAAAAATAAGATAAATAAAGCAAATATTATAAAAGACAATTAGCCATTTTCTTCAACGTACAGGAAAAGGAAGTTCTTCAATAAAATTATTGATTTGTATTATTTTTAAATTTGTATTATTCCCAAATTTTCAGATTTAGTTTCGGTATGAGCATAATATTTCCTTTCACATTATTAGGAGAAAGTAAAAATATAGACTGCATATAAATTTTGAATCATCCATAATTCATCGCTGTAAAATTCACAAATAAGGCTTTAATAGTTATTATTTGATTGAAAAACTGGTTGAATCTCCAGTGCTCCAAGATTTTTCCATTCTCAATTTCTTCATTTTTCCTATTTCTGTGATAATAACTGAAACAGTAAATAGCAGACTGATAAAAGGCCCACACACATGTTTAGCTCTTTATTAAATTTGTTGAGCACGACTTCTTAAGACAGGTCTAGTGCCGTTTTTATTATGATTTTTCTTCAGTTAATTATTTTACTTCATTTACTTCAAATTTTGAATATTTACAGCTCAATGCAGCAACTAAACACACGTTGTCAAAAAATAATGTGCGCTGGTTGCCGGACCAAGTATTTGTCCGGTAATGAACGGAGCTGCCTCTTCACAGACAGATGATGCCACCACCCACTGACTTATGGGACTGACGTCCCACTGACTTACAAGTTTATATGAAACATATTATTCATAGAAAATGGCAATGTCGGTGGGATAGGATAAGCGAAAAATTAAAAGATATTAATCCACCTGTGTGAAGTGTCACGATCCTCGGCAGGAATCAGTGATTCTGACAGGGCTGAGGATTAGTCATACACGTGTGACCCATGGGCACCTCCTTATTGGTGGGAGAAGGCCGAGGTGCCCACGTTGCCGAGAAAGGCTGGTAGTGACGCATATGTTGGAAGGGTGTCAAGTATTGCTCACACAGAGAGAACCAACAGGCCTGCTACATAACAAGCGCCTTGTTTTACATGAGGGTTTTTCTTATATAAAGAGGCTATTCGATTATTTGAAAGATATAAATTTATCTGAGACATTTTCCGTGATTGCCTGCTTCTATTTGTGGTCATCGACCAGTTTCAGGCTTTCGCCCATCATCGGCATGTTTTTGACAAAACAGTGTAATAACATGAACTTGCACAGGGCAAATTTAGTTGATACACTCATTCTTTCTAAGAGATGGGCGAACACCCGAAACCGGACAATGACCACAAAAAGAAGCAGGCTATGACGGAAAATGTCTCTGATGCTTTCCACCTCTGCAGAACAAACCACAACAGATATAAATTTGTTTGAATTTATATCTGTTGTGATATAAACTCTGTGTGAAAGCTGAGTTTGCTCTGTGCAAGTCTGTGTTGTCACACTGTCTGAAAAATCACGCATCCTGAAGATGGGCGAACGCCCGAAACCGGTCGATGACCACAAAATGAAGCAGGCTGCCACGGAAAATGTCTCAGATATAAATTTATTTGACAAAATTTAGGTTAATAGCTAGGTTAGGCAAATCTGGGTGAAGGAAGGAATATCGAGTGTTTTCCCCTTCGGGTATATAGTTAGTCAAAATATATTTATTAGCGTGAACGGTTTCAAAGCGTGAATTTAGTTACTGGCGAGAATATATTTATTAGCGAGAACGATTTCAAAGTGTGAATGTATTTATTAAAGAGTATGTATTTATTAGCGAGAATGCTTGTATAAATGGCTAGGTTAAGTATTTTATCTTTTGTCTTGGCGTTGAAAGAAAGTTTATAAAAGTATTTCAACCCTAATTAAGGATTAGCCTATTATAGAAGGTGCAGGAACATATGTTCAAAGTACTGCACCCCTCGGTTAGTTTCTTCAAAAGCCTTTTTAGTCATAACTAAAAATCTATGAAAATTACAATATTAAATGGAAAAAATAATGCTTTTGATTTTTGTCCGAATCTCCAAAAAACAATATATCTTTCATAACCATTTTAATTTTAATTATAGTACAATTAATAATGATTAAATATTAAATCAACGTGATTACAATGCTGTATATTCATAAAATAAACCATCGACTTCATCAATTGACTATTAAATGAAATGTAGTTATCTCTGAGCAAAACCAACTTTCCTTCCATACAGGTTCGAAAACAACTGAAAATTTAGATTACAGTACTGGCGGCCATTACTGACTGTTACTCTCACTGGCAGTAGTAGGAGTAATTTCAACATTACTGTAATGTTAATTATTGCTGAATGAATCTTTCATTTATTTATTTATCGCTTTTCCACTTTCATGTAGAGCCGGCCCTGTTCTGCTATGAAACAATCCCAATTTCTAAATTTTTTTCAAACTTTAATTTTACAGCATTTATGGTCTTTGTTGTTAATTGTAGAAACCGTTACTTCACTTCGTACAAATGACACTTTAAAGAAAAATATAAATTCCTCTCTATCCCACACTATTTTCTATATAGTAGTTTGATAGGAAAAGTATTGTGACCGAAACCTTCATCTTGCGACCCAAGCAGAATACAAAGTTCGAACTTCCTTAATGTTCATATTACTGACTAAATTCTAAATATTTATTTAAAGGAGCCTGTTTGATAACCTAGTTCACAAATCTGAGACAAATGCACTGCGTCCTTTCTACAGTAATGAGAGACAGTAGTTCTACTGATATACCCGAACGACGCAGCAGAAGGTTCATTAATTGAATTCCTTGGGTTGTTTGTGACGTCCATAAAACCTATCAATTTTCCACCCTCTCCTTCTTTGTGGGTTGTAGTCTTTGATGTTGGACCGTTATTTGGAGGTGTCAATCATAACTCCCTGCCTTTTTGTTTTCTTTCTATTTTTTCTGCTCCATTTGCAGACGAGACGGTAGGGCTCTGGCACCTGGGATGGAGCTGATGTAAGAGTTTATTCGGGGAGCACAATGGGCCCTTGAGTCCTAACTGCATCTACTTTCTTTTGGAGGCCGTGTAATCTAGAATAGAACCCTTAATTTAACAAGTTTTAAGATAAAAGTGCAATCTCTCGCGCTTTAAGCAGACTACTTTTGGCCACATAAATAGAAACTGTTAGTAAAGTCTCCCACCGCCGGATAGCTAAATATCGCATTAACATTGTGATTCTTCCTTAGTTGAATTGGATAACATTTGGTGCTGAAAAGGTTAAAAAATTACAATGCACTAATCCTTTTTTTACAATGCCTCAAGGTTTCTGCCACTTCACGTCGTAAATTTAACATTGTTGTGGGGGTTGGTTCCGCAGAGCTGGAAAGCATCAGAGACATTTTCCGTGGTAGCCTGCTTCATTTTGTGGTTATCGACCGGTTTCGGGCGTTCGCCCATCGTCAGGATGCGTTTTTCAGACAGTGTGACAACACAGACTTGCACAGAGCAAATCAGCAACTTGCACTCGAGTGTGTAAACTGAATATGCTCTGTGCAAGTCTATGTTGTCACACTGTCTGAAAAACGCTTCCTGAAGTTGGGCAACCGCCCGAAACCGGTCGATGACCACAAAATGAAGCAGGCTACACGGAAAATGTCTCTGAAAATTTAACATTAATGGACTAGTAGCGAAGATCAGAACGGAACCTCGGCGTTCTGAAGTTCCTGTTGACCTTGGCGGCCTTCGTGCCCTTTTTGGGTGAAAAAATGAATTAACACCATTTTAAGTAAATCTGTTTCATTATATATACAAACAAAGATAAATACACAACAGACAACGTTTAGAAATTATCACATAGGCACTTATAAATGATGGAAATGAATCTGGTTAAAATACAAAACAAAAAATAAACAGAACTAAGTTACAACAATTATTAGTAATATTGTACATAAAGCATAAATATGTAAACAAAAATTTTAAGTGCATCAGTTGTCTTCCAGTTTTTGAGGTTCCTTTCGGGAACTACGCGCAAAATTAGTTTGAGATATAAACAATATTTATATTTGGCCGTTAATTAAAACATGCAAAATGTTGATTGTCTGGGGCCAAAGAAAAAATTTATCAAGTTTAACAGTTTATTTATCGACGTTTCGGACACCTTTGATGTCCTTCCTCAGGATCTGTTGAGGAGCGATAGAGAGTTAGTTGTTAGGAGGTTAACCTCTTCTATTTGATGAGATTAACCCTCTTCTATGTAGTAAACAGTTAATGTCTGAATTTCATCCTATATCGAATCGATTAGGTCTTATAAGTTATGTGATTGTTTTTGACATGTCTGTAGATAGTTTCTAAAATGTCCATATTGGCATTGGCCAGAATTAATTGTAAGTTAGTCGGCATGTCGATATTGTTCCTAATTAGTGTCCTCCAGAGTTCATCTCGGTCATTTTTATATAATGGACACTTTAATATAAGATGGTTGGAATTACGCTAACTCTTGTCTGACGATAACTCCTTCTCTAAATGAATGATTGGGTGAACAGTTATGGTTTAGTCTCAATTTTAATATAATAATGTCTATCATAGCTCAATTTGATGTACCAGGGATTTGATGGTGTATTGTAGAATAAAAGCGTCCTTTATTCAGTTTCGTCCTACCATTCAATGTAGTGTCGTAAAAAGCGTAACTCACACCTTCTTTACTTTTGGATCCGTCAGTAAACATCCATCTGGAGTCAGGCAAGTTTTGTGACACGCGTTCGTAAAGGAGATAGGAATTGGAGACTTGTGAAAATTCTGTGTCGTAATGAAAGAACCTGATGTGGCATTTCTTATTTTCCGAGATGGCGAGTTTAAAATCATAGAGAAAGTAGGGCAATCTGTCCTGTCTAGTCACATGTAAGTGGTATTTTGAAATGTTGCAAAAGCACTGTATGAGTATCAGATATTTTCCTTGATAACCCGCTTCTTTTTGTGGCGATCGATCGGTTTCGAGTGTATCAGCTAAATTTGCTCTGTGCAAGTCTGTTATCACACTGTTTCACAAAAAATATCGTGATGATGGGCGAACACCCGAAACCGGTCGATGACCACAAAAAGAGGCAGGTTATCACGGAAAATATTTCTGATATTTTTAGCTCTGAGGAACCAAACACAACACAACAGCACTGTATGAGTATTGGAGTTTTCTTCAAGCTCCAATATTTCTCAGTCAGCGCTCTAATAGCAAGTAAAGGAAGTTGTTTTAATATTAAATAGGAGCTAATAAGAAGGCGTTTAACTAAGAAGCATACAGTTAAGAGTCTTTCTTCTGATCGCCTTCTTTGACTTCAGTCAGCAGAACATTTAAACAATAAAATCTATAGCTGATTAAAATAGCACATATTATAGATTACATAACCATTCGCTCTATCTGTTCTAACACAAACATATCCCATCATGCGAAAGTTATTTCTTGGTAGAAGCCAAGTTTCTGATACTTTGATAACATCGATCTGATTAATTTTGGTATAAGATTCTCCGAATTGTTACCATGAAGGGTTTGGACAGTTAATTACCTCTGGAACATTGTAACAAACTCATTTGTAACAACCTCCGGTTATTCCCATAGTCAAAGTATCTACTTAATTGTTGAAAGTTATATTATAATAATAACTTACGTATGCATAAATCGAATTGTGGTTGATAATTTAGAGAACCTGGGATTTATTTTGCTAAATGGAGAACTAAAAGTGATAAACAGGGTCATTTTACATAATATCTAATAATGGTTATAACACAATCGATCATATATGGAGGCACATTTCTTTGATAGAGTGCGCGATATGGTCCTGCATTAAATGATATTAAATAGGAGCTAATATGAAGGCGTTTAACTAAGAAGCGTACTTGTTAAGAGTCTTTCGTCTGATATTACGTTTCTTTTTCACATCATTACCCTCTAAAATTAATCCTCGGCAATTCAGACTCTGGTCAAACATTATTATAATAAACCAATCCAGATATTAAAATGGAATAATAATGCTCAGATTTTTAACGAAAGTCTTTTAAAATCTTCCAGGATTAGAGTTAATTTTGCAACTGACTCAATAGGATGCCTATCCAATAATATGATTATAGCCCTTAAGGAAGTAGCCAACATTTCTGGCATGTCTAAAAAAATAAATCGCTTAAATAATCTCTGTGAAAATACCTTCCCATGGTATGATTCCCAATGTCTAAAAGCCAAAAAAGAGATTAAAATTAAACTTGCGGAAGCCAAGAAAAAAGGATTTGACAATGTTTCACTTAATAATTACATTAAATCTAAATAATTTTATACAACTTTTAGACAAAAAAAAAAAGCATTTTTAACTCAACTATTCTAACTAAATTATTAAACGTCAGAGGTAGCGGTGAATCTGGGAAGCTGCCAAACCCAATCACGATAAAAAATGCATGGATTCGGACATATCTCTTACTACTTGGGAAGTTTATTACCGGGGGCTTTTACCTCCTAAGGTATTAGATCATACATTTTTTGATGCTGTGCATCCATTCCTCGATTGCTGCAGAAACAGCTAGGAGTATCTCTTTGACAAATAAACATAAATCTCCAGGAATTGACTCCATTTCAAACGACTTCTATAAGCAACACACAAAATTGGTTGCTCTTTAATGAGATACTGTTCAATAAAATTCTCCAGTCTGAAAAAAATCCCACATCATGGACTGAAGTATTGCTCTGTATAATTCACAAAAAAGGTGATACCTCAATTCCTGAAAATTATCGACCGATTGTGCTGGCGAAACTTGTAACTGCAAAATTGTATCGACACTATTTACGCAAATTATTCAATATAGACTCTCCGAATAGTTGAAAACAGTAACATTATACCTGAAAGTCAATCAGAATTCCGACGAAACGAGGTTGTGTTGATAATATCTTTATATTAAAAAGTTTTATAGAAATGAGACTCCATGGAGCGTGTTCTAGACCCTTCTATGGTCTATTTATAGACTTTAAAAGAGCATTCGATAGTTTAGTCACGAGATCCTCTGGTCGAAGCTATTTGCACTGGGTGTAAGTGCTAAAATTATAAGATTAATTAAATCATATATGAGAATGCTGTGAAAAGAATAAGATCGTCCGAAAGCTACAGCTCGCCTATACCTACAGGTCATGAAGGTTCCCTACCTTCAGGTGAGTCAGTTAGTTCCCTACTTTTCACCCTTTAAGTCTACGATATCGAATTTCAGAGAAAGAAACCTAGCGGGCATACCTATTAAACTAATATAGATATTAAACTAATCTGTTCCTGGTGTACGCGAATTAAAAAATAAAGTCTTGACTCTTTCCGATTATTGTTATAAAAATAAATTGTCAATACTACTGTCAATAGAAACACAAAACTCTTAGGTAAGAAGTGAAAGGGAAACAAACACTCACCCCTGCAGGTCCAAAATATAGTCCAAAAAGAGACAATAGTTTCAACACTAATTCTAGCGTCTTGTCTTTATATATAAAAAGATCCAAAAACTACCCACATGATATTTTAAACAATTTGCAATTATCACCCAGGTGATTTTATTTCACATTATTATTATTATTTAAAATATTCCCGAGTAGTATCTTCTTTTGTCCCGAGATGCCGCTTTCCTCCGACTTCATCAATATACCTGAATTTCATTGATACTAGCTTACCTTTTGTTCCATAACTCTTGTCCTAAAACATTTATTTTTATTTTTTTTATTTTTTGGGAAGGAATCAAGAGTAAAGGAGTCAGTGTTTGGACTAGTGTGTGTATAAGGATAAAAAACATATGTGCGCACTTAAAAGTATAGATTTATGTATTGGGCGTAGAGTGGTAAGTGGTAAAGGATGCTGTGTGTGAACTGGAAAGAGAGTGGAGCCTAGGGGTACCCTATCCAGCGGGTCAGAGCCACTTTTTCAGTCCCAGTATAGACAGCAGGGAGAATACACAGGGAGAGATGGGAAGAAGTACCCTAGTTTCAACTACTTTTTGTTAGAGAAGATAATTAATTGAAATAACATTAATTCTTGAATTATTTTATTATGTAAGTAATACATATAATTTACTCAAAAAGTACAATCTTTTTTTACTTAATTTACTTAAAGTAGAATGAATGAGTGAATTTATTTCATAAAATAATATACAATATTTACAAAATATAGACAGCAGTTAGTAAAATAACTTTATTCTCCACTAAATGGCAACAGACAGTAGATTTAACTTGTTATATTATTGAGGGGAAAAAATGTACTAAAAAACCTCTACCCTAAAAGCATATGTTATATTTATACTTTATAAACTATACTACATATACTATTTAAATTACAAAAACAGTCTACTACTCTTTCAAACAATCTACTATTTTTATGCTTATATTGTCTATTGTCATAGTTTCCTACATTTATACAAAGGTGATTCTCAGACATAGCTGTGGTTTCAAAGAACTTTTTACAGATTTTAGTGGTGTATTTTTCTATGGCTTCTATTGCAGTTATGGAGTGTAAATCTGTTATACGTGTGTATCGAGGAGAGTTTGTGGCGAGTCTTAGGACTTTGTTTTGTATTATCTGCAGAGCCTTTGTGTAATATATAACGCTTTTCTTTTGTATAATTTGATTTGTTAAATTGAACTAACAATTAGTTCGATACTGTCTTGCAATTCTTTCAGACGGTGGCATTGGTAATATTAATTCCTCCATGTTAATCTGTTCTCTATCTTCTTGGCTGTAAGTTGAATTACACCACAATTCAATGTAAAATTCAAATTTTTTCTGCCTTTGAAAATGTGTGACCACTATAAGTCAACACCGTTAGTCCTAAATGATGCAATAGTTGCGTAAGTTGCTAAATATAGTACGTCCAGTTGTTATATGGAATTAAAACGGAATCTTATTCTTTGCTAATGTAAACTTGTATAAAAGCATTTTTACAGTATCCTTTTAACAAGTAAACTCTGTTAATTCCATGTTTTTTTTCTACAATTACGCCAACATATGGAAATTTTCCTTTGTTATTGCAGTAAATGCAGTAATCTTATAAAATCCGGTAATGATGATTTTTCCTCAGTTGGGATATTGTAAAACAATAAACACAAGGCAACAATTGTTCTACAAACTTTCTGTTATCCTGGTCAACTTGGCAGAAATCGGTACAGAGTAGAACGGCACAATTTTTAGTAAAATTTAAAGAGTATGTTATTATCCAATACACTTAAACAATCTTCTAGGGGAACGAACACATTACCTTATGGTAAGTATGTTAGGATAAATTAGATTATATTTATAATAGCATGAGTATATTTATAATGTTGTGGAAGGTGAGAGTGTGAATATTTTTACCAATGTCTCGAATCTAATGGATACAAAGTTATTATTTATATGAGCAATCTCTAAATTTGATCTTTAGGGACATAACTCTAGTTGCAGATAGTCGGTAATGGAGATATTGTTATGTCAGTTCCTATGTATATCTGAAACAAAAAACAACACTTCCTCTTACTAGGAGTAAGTAATAAATTACTCAAACAGAATTGATTTGAAAATACTTAAGATAATTTTACAAACATAATTTTAACATGATTTTATGAGTTTCTTGAAAGAATTTACCAGTTTCTTTACCATGTAGCCATAGTTCCAAATTTACTAATAACATTTTTAAAATAGCAGTTCGCTGTTTAGGTGGAGTAACAATCTGTTGGCCAGAAGATTTCCTTTCATTTCCAAGTTAGTTTACTGCTGATGGATAATGGATTTTACTGTTGAAAATAAATAATTATTAATAGATAAATTAATTAATCCACTCACCATGCCAACATGATGCAATCTCAACTTGCAGATTTGCACCTAATCTAAAAACCATGTTACTTATAGCTTGGTTGGTTCCGCAGAGCTGGAAAGCATCAGAGACATTTTCCGTGGTAGCCTCTTCATTTTGTGGTCATCGACCGGTTTCGGTGTTTTGTGGTCATCGACTGACTGGTGTTTTTAATTGTATTTAAAACTACACTCTTAAACTAGGTCAAGGGGTATGGTGATGGTAACTGAGTGGGAAAAAAAACACTCAAACACTTGGGTAGTTAAAGGGCAAATTTTCCTTAAAATGGAAACAACACGTGGGGGCTAATTTTTAAACTCTGTTGTTGGAGGGAGATTCACTTTACAATTAACTAATCAAAATAAAGTATAAGATATATTAAAATAAATTTAAAATTAAATTAAATAACGATTTAAACTAACATAATTTAAAATTAAGCGATTTTTAAAATTAAGTTTTTTATAATTATGCATTCCAGTCAATATTTCACTTTTCACACGACATTCACATACGGCATCCACGCACGCATGTTTACCTGAATATGTTTTTTTATAATTATGCATTCCACTCAACATATCACCTTTTTTTACACAACATTCACATATATCATACATCATCCAAGTATGCACGCATACTTATATATATATAAGTAGCAGATTTAAAACTAACCAAAAACTAAAGTTTGTTTAAGAACTGTTTGGTGCATGTATAGTGTTTGCACTGGTAATTGCGTTTCTATTGCTATTGTGGGAAGAGTATTTTGAATAATGGTTCATTGGCAAATTTTGTCTTTTCGTTTATGAAGTTTTTTGTCTTGTGTTTATATATTTCTAGTTGTTCTACTATGTCAAGTCGTCGTCCTTTATGGCCAGGATGTATTAGTTTCATCGTGGTAGTGATGTCATCGGGTTTGTGTTTCTTTGTGTTTAGGTGACTGGCATAATTTGAGTCTACTTTGTTGTACTTGTATGATCTGATATGTTCGGCAAATCGTTCCCTGATTTTTCTGCCTGTCTGCCCCACGTAAATGTTGTTACAGTCCGGGCATTTCAACTCGTAAACCCCACTGCTGTCATACATGTCAGTGAACTCAGTACGAGTGCGGATTTTGTTGCCTAATTTGTTGATTGTTCTGAAAGATGTCTTGATGTCCAGTTTTTTGAAATAATTCGTGAGTTTGTACGTGTGGCTTCCGATATATGTGAATGTGGCGAATTTGTCTGTTGTTGTCAGTCCTATTTCGGTGGTGTGGTTCGTTTTTGAGGAGTTTATTAACGATATTCGCATTGTACCCATTGTTCTCGGCTATGTTGCAGATTGTCTGCAATTCCTTTGTGTGGTTCGCGGATGTAAGAGGTGTGTATTTATGTCTGGTGGTCAGATGTATAAGTGCATCTAGTTTATGTTGGGTAGGGTGGTTGGAATTGTGCGTTATGATAGCATCGAAGGTAGTTGGTTTTCTGTGTATTCCGTATTCCAGTTTATTGTCGCTTCTTGTAGTTTTAGGTCTAAAGAAGTTGAGGGTGTTGTTAGTTTCTTTTTCGTAAGTGAATTTTATTTCCTGGTTTATGTTGTTAGGGTAATGTAATAATTTGTCTATGTCATTTTTCAATATGAGGAAGGAATCGTCCAGTATCGTGCATAAAACGTTACCCCGAATTCCTCTTTCAGTTTTGGTACGTAAGTTTCTTCCATGTTTTGTATAAATATTTCCGATAGGATAGCTGACGTGGGGTGCGTCAGTCCCAGGCCATCGGCAGCGAGGTAGAACTTGTTAAATCTAAAGTAGTTCTGTGTCGTTGTAGTTCGTGAGTTGGTGAATGAATTGTGTGGATTCTTCTTGTTTCAACTTCTGTTTCATTATGTCCAGCGTGTCCATGATTGGGATGGAGGTGTATAGGTTGGTAATATCGAGGGATAACAAACGGGAATTTGGAGTGAGTCTTATATTCTCGTTAATTGTATTAGGGGTTGTGTGTTTCTTATATTGAAAGTGTCGTTCATTTTACTTTGACTTTTATTATTTTCGCTAGATGCTGTGTCAATTTGTATGCTGGTGCTGTTGTGTAGTTTATGACAGGTCTGATAGGGATATTGGGTTTGCGTATTTTTGGAAGTGCATTTAGAATGGGTGCTGTAGGGTTCATACATGTGTACTTGGAGGTTTCGCGGGGTGGAATTACTAGTGTTGCGTTTTTTAGAGCAGTTTTTATTTGTTGTTGGAAGTTTTTTGTTGGAACCTGCTTTTAGCAGGCTACCACGGAAAATGTCTCTGATACTTAGAGCTTATATAATTAATTAGTCTTAAGTAGTTTTCAAGACACTAAATACTCGCGTCATTAATTCAAACTAAACTTGAATAACAAATAGTTTCAAAAACTAATAAAATTCCGTTTCGAAACGTATAAAACGTAAAATTCAGTGTTGTTGAAATGTATGAGCAATCAAATTATACATTAACATTATTTTTCTACATTTACTCAATCTCCATCGGTACAGATTATTTTATTACACAATTAGCTACAATCAAGGAGATATTATTGAAAATTTTAGAACGAGATTATGGTTTAAATTTCTTGAAAATGAAATAATTAATAGATCGTACTAATAAAACATTAATAAGAAACGTCTAACTGGTTTTGTTCCTACACTTCGGTTGCGAGAACTCAGGCTTCGATCCCCTTGAGTCACGATTTGAAATCAGAATCAACTCTCACAAAACACCTGTACATTTCAGGGGGCCGGTAAACTTAATAGAACTACACATTTGAAAGAGCTCCCCCAGAAAATTCCTAAAATTAAATTCATCGAAAAAGCATCAAACAAATGTTATAGATTAGCTAAAGAAACAAGAGATATTTTCCATGATAGACTGCTTCTTTTTGTGGTCATCGACCAGGTTCGGGCGGATGCTTTTTGTCATAGGTGTGATAACAGGGCAAATTTAGTTGATACACTCTGTGCAAATCTATGTCGTCACTGTTTGACAAAAATCATCCTGATGATGGGCGAACGCCCGAAACCGGTCGATGACGACAAATGAAGCAGGCTATCATGGAAAATATTGCTTTCCAGCTCAGCAGAACCAACCACAACAATTTATTAAAGAAACAAGTTTATGTCTTTATCAAGAAAAATTTCCAAAAAATGGAAGAATTAAACAAAAATTTCAGAAATGTTGCATTTCTGATCAACCGATTTTTCTAACCAACCGTCATGGAATTTAGAAACACATATACTTCTTATTAATATAGATTGTGGGGATTTAGACTTCAAAGTGATCAGACGTAAATGTAATTTGCTCTGTATAATTTGTGTAATTTTTTAGTGTTTCTTGGAAGTTTCAAACAGTAATTTTTTGTCATTGTAAACTTTGAATACCGTACTATAGTTTTATACTGTTAAAAGTGGCATTTATAAAAAGTTTTAAGTGAAAAAAAGAAATAAAAGAGGAAGAAGAAATATTATCTTATTAAGTTATTATCAAAGTTCACAGACTTACCAGTAACATGGGCAAGGTGGGGGAGGCTACTACTGGAACTGGTGAAAATAGTGGGGGTACTGATGTAAGGTGTCTTATCTTAGATAGAATTACTGCTCTACATCAAGACGTCACGAGACAAATTTCTGAGATTAATACGAAAAATAAAGAAATAAATGATAGTATTCAAACATTTAAAGATGAAATTAGAATAACTCTAGGTAATATCAGAACTGATATTAAGAAAATAGATAAAGAAACAACTGCCTTACGCCGAGAAAATGAATTTCTGAAGAAAAAATTGTCTGAATTACAGGCTTCTCTTAATGAAAACGTTCAGTTTACTTCTTATAATAAAATTAGAATATCGAATGTTCCCTTGCAATTAAATATTGACATTGAAGAACTAATTTTGCGCATATCTAAGATAATTAATTTTGAATTTCAAAAAGAAAAAATTCGTCCAAGATTTCTATCGTCCTAAAATGATAAATGAAAATTTTAAACAACCTATATTGTTTAATTTCATAAGAATTGTTGATAAGAAGGAATTTTTAAACTGTTATCGGAGATTTATAAAAAATAAAAAAAAAATTAACATTTGATAAAATTATGGGAAATGAGGAAACGTCTGAAGTTCACACATCTGAAATTTTTATTTCTGAACACATGAGCCCATATTTATACAAATTTTTAGAGCTTTAAGAGAATATAAATTCCAGGGCACATTAAAATATGTATGGTTCATAAATAATAGATTTTGGGTAAGAAAGGATGATGGAACACCAAGATTGTTAATAAAATCGAAAGATGATTTTCATAAATTTCTGGCTGTAACCCCTTCTTTAACTATCCATGACTATTCGGATGACGAAGAAATAGAGACATAAATCTGAGGGATCGAGGACAAGTGTAACAAGGAAAAGGGTGAGGAGGGCTCCTAATCAATTGCGTTTACGTCCTTTTTTACAAGAAAGAGCCATCACTCAAGAGGAAAAAGGAAAAAAGTGACATATGCTGATAGTACAACTGTAAAACTTGGCTTTTGGAACATACATGGATTTAACAATTTTTCTAATTTGTCTACTTCGGAATTTAATCAGTTACTGGATATGGACATCTTGGGTTTTTCAGAGACTTGGCTGACCACTTCGGACTTGAAATTTGCACTATTAACTACCAACTATGACTGTTATTGCAGAAACCCTAAGCCGTCAGGTAAAGGTAGACCCAGTGGAGGTTTAATGATTTGTTTGAAAAAAGGTAAATTCTCTGATGTTAAAATTTTGGTGTCTACTAACTGGCCAATGTGTATTAATCAAGTATAAGGAAGTGTATTTGTGTGTAGGAATAGTATATTGGCAGTTATACCTATATGGGTAATCAAGGTATGAGCGTCATAGATTATGTATGGATCTCAGCTAATTGCCTAAGTAACGTAATCGATTTTAATATTGAAAACGTGTCAGATATTTCAGACCATTATATGTGTGTTCTATTAATAAATTTTTACAGTGATTATAAAAGTAATGTAGAAGAATATAAACAAGAATCTAACACTGTTTATGTACACAACAGGTCAATTGAAGTTATGTGTTTGTTTAATGAACTTTTAGAATCTTATTCATATCTATGTTTTGATGTACTTTTGTCCGCTCTGCAACGAGTCTTTATAACTATTTTTGTTACATAATTCAACAAACAATGTATGAATCCGGGGCCCTGAAAGCAATAAGATTTAGATCTAATAATTCAATTAAAAAAGATAAGCCATGGTATAATGCTGACTGTTACGCGTCCAAAAAAGAAGTAATTAAATTATATAAAAACTGTTGTAAAACGTCCTTCAAAAGTAAAGATTTAATTAATTTGTTTAGACAAGCCAAATCTTCATATAAACAAGTAATAAAACAATCCAAAATATACTTTTATGAAAATGTTAAATTAAAACTTAGAAATGTAAATAACCCTTCTGAATTTTGGTCAGCACTGAAACAATTCGAAGGTAAACATTACACTGAATGCCCAATATCGGTTACAGAATGGGAAGTTTTTTACCAAAATATTCTCCCCCCTAAATATAATAATGAAATCATTTTTTTTACATTTTACCATCCTGAATTGGACGACCGAATAACGTTTAACGAACTAATAGACAGTATAAATAACAGTAAATGTGGTAAGGCAACTGGATTTGATCTCATTCCAAATGAGTGTTTTAAATCACTTAACTCATACTGGATTTACTTTCTGTTAGATCTTTTCAATCGTATTTGGAGCTGTGAGGATTTTCCTAAAATGTGGTCTCTTATAAAAATGAAACTGATTTATAAAAAAGGTGATCCCAAAGATCCAATGAACTATAGAGGCATAGCTATGTTCAACTCAATTACAAAACTTTTTACATACATAATTTACAACAGAATCTCTAAATGGATTGAATCAAGAGGTTTATTACCTGAAGAGCTTTAGCTTGGACAAATTAATTAAATCTTTACTTTTGAAGGACGTTTTACAACAGTTTTTATATAATTTAATTACTTCTTTTTTGGACGCGTAACAGTCAGCATTATACCATGGCTTATCTTTTTTAATTGAATTATTAGATCTAAATCTTAATGCTTTCAGGGCCCCGGATTCATACATTGTTTGTTGAATTATGTAACAACTTTTTATTACCAGATGGGCTTTAGAAAAGGAAGGGGTTGTAGAGATAATATATTTACTTTATCGTCCGCAATAAATATACACTTAAGGTTAGATAAAAGGAAAGTGTTTGCCACTTTTGTCGACTTTAAAAGAGCATTCAACTCTATTCCGCATAGTAAATTGTGGCAAAAAATGTATGAGGCGGGTATAGGTGGTACGTGTTTGCGGTTATTAATAAATCTTTATGATTCAGCCTCCATAAAAATTGCAGATAGTTCGAATGAAATCCCCGTTTCGGAAGGAGTGCTTCAGGGTGAAATATTAAGCCCTCTCCTTTTCTCAGTTTATACTGCGGATATTATTGAATACTTTGATAAATTTAACTTCAATGGAATTAACCTTGGGGTAGAAAAGGATTTACACATTTTAATGTATGCGGACGATTTAGTGATTCTCTCATACTCTGCGATAGATGCCCAGTTAAAACTTAATTGCCTCTCTAAATATTGTGAATTAAACTCTCTTACTGTAAATTCCGAGAAAACAAAAATTGTAATATTTCATAAAGGGGGAACATTAGGCAAAACAAATCATTTCTTTTACAATGGCTCCAAAATCGAAATTTGTAAGTCTTTTAATTATCTGGGAGTAAAATTTGCATCATCGGCGAAATTTAGACAAGCAAGCTTATCGTTTCTATCGAAGAATGCCATTGCCAGTCAAAGAGTAATAAGATTATTAGGATCGTTAAGTCTGACTCTTGGAATAAGGTGTACGATTCGTTATCTGAAAGCGTGCTACTGTATACGTCTGAAATCTGGGGATTACAGTATGCTAATGTTGTAGAAAGAAGACAATTAAAATTTTTTTAAATGCTGTTAAGCTTGCCAATCAATACTCCAGACAGTTTTGTTAGAGTTGAGACGGGACGCTCCCATGTTATATGTAAAATATTAAAACGAAATGTCTGAGGAAAAATTGCCCAAACAATGTTATAATAAGTAATTGCAAATAATAGATTTTAAAAGTGTTCCTTTTAATTGGGCAAATGATGTAAGGGTAATTCTAAGGGAACTTGGAGCCAAAAATGTATGGGATTGCCAAAATTTGGACAGCGAAAACTTAAAGAGTCTCATTGACAGTATACACAATCATTATTTAAGTAAAGATATAGAATTTATATTGAACTCTTCATTTAATAAGTACTTTCGTAGAGTCAGTAACCTTGGAATACCAGAAGCCTACTTTACTATAATATAAATTTATGTAAACTTAAATTGATTTCCCAATTGAGAATGGCAGGCAAAAAATATTCTAGGATTATTGTAAACAGGGAGAGAATACAATTTAATAAAGAAGTATATTGTAGATGTTGTGGTACAGTTGAGAAAGATGATCTGCCTCACTTTCTGCTGTATTGCCCAGCCCTTTCTCCCTATAGAGCAATATACCTAGACCAGTACATTAAAAGTAATAATGTTGGATAATCTTGAAAGTATACTATCCAATTTAGTAAATTTAGATATTAATAAAATTAACAATATATACCTATTTGTAACTAATAGTTTAAAATTTATAAAATTCATGTTGACATAAGATATTAGAAAGTCATTTTATTTGGAAGTAATTAAGTATATATGTTTTATGCTGTCTTTGTTACTTACTATTGTCAGATCAAGTATTCAAAAAGTTTGTGAGCTAATTTTGTTTATTCATTTATTTTTGGTACAATCTGAAATTCAGTTTTGTTTATTTTTTTTCTGTTTTGAAATAGTTCAGTTTGTTGAAAGATATTTAATTTAATTTTCAATGTTTATATTTCTTTTTGTAACAGTTGATATATTTTATTTTATTTTTTACCCACTCATTTGCTATGAATGTAAAATTCTAAAAGCAATAAAGATATATTATATTAATATAGATTATAGAATTATTGTATAATATAAGGAAAACGGTACTTTAGAAGAAAATCAAACGTAATCCAAGAAGCTCCAAAAAACTAAAGCTCTCTTGAAAAATTGTCCAACAATAAAGCATATGTTTATCAAATTAAACCAAAGTTAAAGAAAATGGTTGGAGCATTTTGCAAAAATCCCAAAAAGCTGAAGAAAAAATTCAGTAAAATGGTATTTCCTTCCGGTCACCGATTTTGGGCGAGTCAGTTCTCCTGGTATTCTCCTTGATATACGAATTTCCTGATGATGGTATTCTCCTTGATTACGAACAAAGATTATGATCGGTGGATTCGATCCACTAAATTATATTGGACTACCCGAAGTTTTGCCCGATAGGCTAAAGTGACTGGCATAAGGGGTGGAACAGGTCTCCTGGTAGCACCTTAACGAAATATCAAGTATAAACATTCTACATGCTCTGTTTCTGAGATATACAATACTATCTCTTATACCAGTAAGAGAAATAAAAAAAAGAAAATGAACTCACAGTGTATTGATATCAGATTACGATTTGATATCAGAATTAACTCTCACAAAACACCTGTACATTTTAGGGAGGGGGGTAAACTTAATAAAACTACACATTTGAAAGAGCCAGAATCAAGTTTTTGTGGGATTCTTCCAAGTTTTGCTAGTTAGTTTAGCTCAGGCGCAAGTTTTTGTGAGAATTCTAATATAAAATATTCTTCCAAGTTTTGCTAGTTAGTTTATCTCAAGCGCAAGTTTTTGTGAGAGTTCTAATATAAAATATTCTTCCAAGTTGTAATTTTTTCTAAATGCCTACTTCTCTCATCATCTGTGTCATGCAACCGTACATTTCACTAATCTATCACTTTTCAAAAAAAGGAAGCCTCAGGTCTCTCAGTACACGTTATGAAATACATTATTTCAAATAATCACTGAATTTTTCATCATTGCATTGTAAAAAAAAAAAACAAATCTGCTGTGACACATTCACACGACTTTCTAAATTTACAGTTATATATATTCAATTATGCCAACGTTTCAATAGAGTTTCCTTCTCATTTGTTACATCGCAGAAACATAAAATTTTTGTTTCTGAGATATGACAAATGAGTATGTTTAAAAATTCTTTCTCCACATCTTATGATTGTCTATAAGTAGTTCAATATTATCTTGATTTAATTTTTTTTTTTTTTGTTATTATTAACCAGCATTTTACAATATTATTAATGCATTGGGTTCCTCATTGTATTGTTTTTTAGATTAAAGCCTTGATAAAGACAGGAAACTCTGCCGTAACGTTGCCATAATCGAATGTTTCTTTCTTGACCGATCCTCACCATTTCCTTCATAACATAATTCAACAACGGTCAACAAATACTTTTATAGTAGCTATAAACAATTTTTTTTCAAACTTGCATTTTCTGCAAAATTGAATTTTTATTGGAAATACCTTTTTTATGTCAATAGTATTACTGGTGAGTATTAAAAAATGTTTTAGTAAATGGTATTTGTGTGTGTGAACCAAATATCTCAAAATGAAAAATCGTAGGAAGCTCAAACTTGATATTCCAATAGGTACCAAATAAACGCCAACCTAAATGTCAATAGTTTTTTACAATTTTCTCGAAAACAGCTTTGACGATTTCTTTAAACCATGAATTCAAATAAATGCCTACCACACTTTATTTAAAACATTTTTGCAGGATAATTCAATAAAGAGTTCTGAGGAATCTGCCACAGCCTCTAACCGCCACTTACAATTACCGCCTATTAACGCTGGAATTCCGACTTTGAAGAAAATGGCTAACCAGGAAGTACGATTTTAGAAAAGCTTTTAGTATAAAAATTTTTTCGTACTCTGGGGTCCCCAATATTTCTGTTGAAAAACTTAATTTCAAAAATCGGACATATTGGCATATTTTTTCATATTGTAGTAAAAGAAATAAAATTTAGCGCAACTACTTAACAGTATTATTAGAAAAAAAGAAAGGCAACAGAAAATAAAAGAAACAGAGATGTTTTTCTCTCTCAGAGAATTTTATTTAAAATCCAACAACACTGATAAAATATAATTTATCCTTCTTTAATAAATAAAAAAAAACTAAGCGAAAAGAAAAATACCAAACAAAAAGGAGCTGATGAAAAAAGCTAAGTATACATTATAGTTCGTAAAATTGACTTTGTATAAATATTTTTAAAAATTTCATCAGTATTAAAATTTCGATTGCATTATTATGTAAACAACGATAGCAATCACCGTTGTTCATCGATTGCAATCTTTTTTTCCATAATGGAAATGTAATATATATCTCTATAATGTAATATATTCATAATCTTTAGAGCGAATCACAAGAAATCACAGTGTAAAGGACACGAACAAATAAAAAATCACTTGTCTTTCTATAATATACGTTTTCATTTCATTCCAAACAACACAAAATACAATATTAAGGAAGGTGCAAGTTTTCGTTATTACTTCTTTAGCCAGGTTTCAAAAAAAAAAAATCATACACAGAAACAATAACCTTTTTTTTTTAATTCTAAATGTAAACCATCTGGGTAAGGCTGATTGTAACAGAGAATGAATTGGATAATTCAATATAAAATGCAGTTAATAAGCAACTACTGTTGCTCTGGAAATGGTGGTAGTCCAAATTCTTCTGGTTTAAAATCAAGTAATGATTTAAGGATCAACGTTGCACCTTGTGTCAATTCTTTTGGCACATAATCTTCAGGCACCATTACAACCTGCATACCAGCAGCTAAAGCAGCTTTAACACCATTTGGTGCATCTTCAAATACTAAACACTGAAAACAACAAAAATTGGTTTGTTATATGCAGTCATATAGTTAAATGTTTAGTTCACAAATTAAATATAAACAGCGTTTTGAGTTATATCTTTATACGCTCTGCTATGTTGAAGGAAGGTTAAAAAAAATGAGGTAACTTCCAGGTTATCGGACAAGTCATACCCAATGTTTACATGGATCCTTATCTAATCAATAACTCAGATTTACATTTTTTTAGTATTTACATGATTTATGTTATTTGCTACCTCTGAGTTGCTCTTACAACCCGATAAAAACACTGAGTGTGCAAAGAAGGACAAAAGGTAAGTTGTGCCTTTGCCATTAAAAATATAAAAGAAAAAAGAAAACGTACTATTTGCATTTTCCTTAGACTGCATTTACTGGGAGTATGGAGTCCCATAGATCAAGTCAAGGTTAAGTTAAAATTTTAAAAAGAAAAATCTGGTGTTAAACATTCACACGAGTTTCTCTTACTGCAGCTTCATGATTTAAGTGACTAATTTTCTTTAAACTTATAAATTTACTAAATGTTTGCTTTCTTCATTTATATCAATGGAGAATCTTAACTTATACTAAGATGAATTTTTTGAGAAAACTAAAAGTCTCCGTTCACCTCAAACTTCTTTAGAAAAAAGTTAACGACAAAAGTCTCTCTCTGTATTCATAGTTAGTGTAATAAATTTAATTAAATCTGCCGGTGTGTGTCGGTGATTTAATTAAATCTGTCGGATAAAATCGTAGAATACTGAAATAATTTCGGTAAAAATTCACTTACGGTCAACCGATTTTTTTTCAAATTCGGAATATTGGCGACATATTTAATATTATTTAGATGATAAAATTGTGTAAATAATGTGACAAGTTTAAAGAAAATCGAGGTACTTCCGGTTGAGGAATTTTGACAGACAACATTCTGTTGGAGCAAATGGTAATACCTGAACGGCATATAAGTTTGAACTTTCTGTGATTTTTCGACACAGACCCATTTTTAAAAACCACTTTACTGCCACAGAGGACATAAAAACATGTATTTCCGGTGAAAACTCAATATTGTAAATTTGACATGATTACGATACTTCCTCTTACTAGGAGCAAGAGAAAGTAAAAAGGAAATATTCCTGGGAATTGTTCAACATACTTTCTGCCTTCAAATACTATTATCCTATCTCAATATTTATTATGTCTAATGTTCTTTCCATCACGTAATTGTGCTTAATATTTTACAGTGTAACCGGCAAAGTGATAGACCATCGTACATATATATAATAACAGAGGCATTTTCCGTGATAGGCTGCTTCTTTTTGTGGTCATCGACCGGCTTCGGGCGTTCAAGATGTTTTGTTAAACAGTGTAATAACATAGACTTGCACAGAGCAAATAGTTGATACACTCAAGGTTACTCTGTGCAAGTGTATTTTATTACACTGTTTAACAAAAACATCCTGATGATGGGCGAACGCACGAAAACCGGTCGATGACCACAAAAAGAAGCAGGCTAACACGGAAAATTTCTCTGATGCTTTCCAGCTCTGCGGAACCAACCACTACCACAATATATTATAACATATAATTATAATTCATTCAACGAAAATCGATGCAGTGTTTTTCAAAATCGCTAAAATTCGAAAAAATAATCTTTGTAATAAAATCCGGATTCGATACGGATTTTTATCGAAATCTTCATGTCAGTTCTTATTGTAATACCAGGCAGAATATATGCAAAACAAACTCTCTGCAATCTTTAATTGTACCACTTTCACACCATTCTTTAAAAACCATAACAGTTAAATGCAAACAATGCTAGCCTGATGCGGCGGGAATTACTATCAGTTACCATCTTGCGAAAAAAAATGGTCAAATGAGTAGAAGACTTGGATTATTTTCAACCGGCTTCTAATTTTATGATATTAACTACATATTAAACATAAGTATTCTACTTAGCAACTATATTATATCTAAATACATTCAAGGAAAAGAATAAGTTGATATCCCAGCTTGCGCCTAAGAGCAAATGCGGCCCAGATTTTCACAATCATATTTTTTATATTACTTACTTCTTCTGGTTTTGGTGTATTATTCGAAAAACGTTTAGCAGCTTGTAAAAATATATCAGGAGCAGGTTTACCATTTGCAACTTCGGCACCTTTAACTACATGATTAAAATTAGAGAATAAAGATGAATAATTTGCCGTTTTTATTTCAAAACTTTCCTTACTACTGCTTGTCGCCAAAGCAAGCGGTACATTATTATTATAAAAATGTTTAATTAGTTTTTCTGCGCCTATATTAAAACAAAAAAAATAAGAGCTTATATAAAAAAAAACAAACTCGGAACCTTTTACAACAGCAAAATGTTGCCATAATAGAAATTGCTTACCTGGTTTGAGTTCGACACTACTTAAGTACTTTTTATATTCAATTTTGGCTAATTTTGCAAATTCTTCTGGTGAAATAGGCAATTGTAAACGATCGACAATTATTTTAGCTACATCACCTTCTCTGGTGCCAAGTACGGCTAATCTTACTTCATCAATATATTTCTTGCCAAAACTTTCTATTATAGATCCGAATATCTTCTTATATACTTTTTCACTATCTACATAGACAGAAATATATATCCAACTTTGGTGTTTTTTTTTTTGTAAAGGAAGAGAACACTTAAGATGGGTGGTAATCTAAAGTAAAGATTATGCGGAGTGCCATTTCTATCCTGGTGACGATATTATTAGTATTCCCCCAAATTTCTTATCAATGTTCGTCATTATATAGGTGGAGGGCATTTTTAATCTTAATTTCCAAACGGAAAGTCCTTCAGAATTAACACTACCGCTAATTATCACAACTCATAATATTGAACGGTACTTCAAGGTATTTGCATGCAATTTTTAGAACGTATTACAAATAAAGAAAACACGCAGTTTGTAATTTCAAGGTACGATCGAATACTGTTGAAAACAAATTTTGACGAAAAATGACTAATACCACTATGATCTCAACATTTAAAAATTATTACTGATAAATTACAAATAATAATAATAATAATAACACAAATATTACCTTGACAAAGAAGTATTCGCAATAAATTCACCCATCAGAGAATATACGTCCATCAAAGAAGCTATGAAATGCCATGTTTATGCCACGCAAGTTCAAAATTAAATGCAATAGCTTCTATTCAAGCCAGACATTTAAAATTGCACAAAACTTAAACTGGAAATTAAAAAATAAAAATAAAAACTGTTACATACCTATTATAAGTCCATCCAAATCAAACAAGACATGCGTAACTCTTCCATAATTGCCCATTGATCTAAATTAAATTGCAAAAAATAAAAGAAAACTCTCGTATCTGCCTAAATTTAGCTGTCAAAGTTACCTAGCGAATGGGTGCCTACGATTTGTCACACTTTTTATAAAGTATATCACTTCAAGGAACAAGTTAAGGAAGGTTTTACAAGGACATTTAAAATGTGAACGCATGCGTTTAATTGCTTCTGGCTTATCAAATTCCCACTCAAATTTTGTTGAGGTAATTTTTATATTATAGAAATGTATTTCATTTTCAAATTCATTTAGAAATATTTATTATTAAAATGGGGCTGATAACTATTAGAATGGACTAATAATTATTAATGTATTTATATACGCTCTGGTTTCTTTTCAGTAGTTAAAATCGGCAATAATTTCTTTAGAGGGGCCGCTGTTGCAGTTATTCGGTGTGTATAAACTATATACCATCTCTTATTTATGTTCACGTGTTAAATAGTTACAAGTTTTCATCTCTTAGGAAAATAAGATAAATGAAGCAAACATTATAAAAAGCATTTAACCATTTGCTTCAGCGTACAAGAAAAGTAGTTTTTAATAAAATAATATTTTGTATTATTTTTAAATTTGAATATTCCCATATTTTCAGATTTAGTTTCACATTAGTAAGCGAAAGAAAAAAATTTGACTATGTAAATGTTGAACTATCCATACTTGTAAAATTCACAAGGCTTTAATAGTTGTTACGTTGAAAAACTGGATGAATCTGCAGTGTTTCAATATTTTTCATTCAACATCTCATCATTTTTCCTATTTCTCTGATAAAAACTGAAACAGTAAACAGTAAAAGCAGTGTGACAAAAAGCAACAACGGAAAAAGGCCCAGATACGAAGTAAAAAGTGATTAAAATTTAGGCTTGTGTCATAAAAATCGGCCCTTCCCCTCAAATTTTTTTTGCAGTAGAAGTTACAAACTTTTAATTTTTATAATTTATTCAATTTATTATTGTATTTAAGTAGTGATCTTCATAAAAAAAAACTTTTCCTTTGATTATTAGCTTACTTTTAATTATTGTTTATTCTTACAGAGTATATTTTCTGTTGATATACAACCAATAAACAAATTTTCGAGAATATATGCAATATACATATATTTGTATATATTATTTATGAATTAATTAAAAGTAAAGAAATTATTGTTTACATTTACCGTTTTCCCCTTGTTGTGTTGACAGTCATGTAACAGAGGGGCGTGGATATCACAGTTTGTTTATTTTTTTTTTTGACAACTGAAAATATTTTATGTTTATTGCTGGCAATTAGATTACTGTTTATTTTAAAATCCCATATAAACATTAAATTAATAATATGGGAAAGTCTTTAACAGGACTAATATCGATAGGCATAGCAGGTGTAAGTTTTTTGTTAATATTTATAGCTTTTGCTACACCAAATTGGTTAGAAACAGACCAAAAACTTAAGAATCCGAAATTTCAACGTATTGGTAAGTTTAAATTATTTTTTTCCTATTTTGCTATGATTATAGGATGAATTAAACCGTTATTTGTTTATTTTTGTATATATCATTTTCCTTGCAGGTTTATGGTGGGTATGTTTTTCTAATTTCGAAGACCCTCATTATTGGTATGATACTAAATTTCAGAATTGTTGGTGGATTTTTGAAGAGGAATATTACATAATTTTTGATTTCCTACTACCGGGTAAATATTTTAATTAATTGGAATCCTTAAAGGTTTAATATAAATTGTAGTATTAATGAATCCAACGTTATTTTTTGTGTGGCTTAGTTCAACAGATGATTAATGACTTGATTAGCAATGCTAAATATCCGTTTGTAAGTAGTACCAGGTAACTTTTAGGGTTATTTAAAGTATAACTGTAGATGGTACGACCTCTCTTCAATTTAATTTAGTCGAACTAAAACAAATTATAGAAGCAGCCCACAATTTAACTTAATTATGAAACAATGCTGTTTTTTAAACGTAGTAGAAATTCATTCGCTGAAAATAAGTTTGACGCTTCAACACAAGTAAGAATAACTAAAGAAGAAATCGAGGAGCGGTCAATAAAATGTACACTTTTTATTTTAAATCTTTTCCAACGTTTCGACAAATTTATTGTCTTCTTCAGGGATAAAATTAAAAAAAATTGTTAATCGGTGTTAGATATAATTTCCATAGAACAAACTGAACACAAAATATGTACTAAACAGAGAGTTGCTAACTATATGAGCTACATCATTTTTTCTGATGATGTAGCTCATATAGTTAACAACTCTCTCTGTTTAGTACATATTTTGTGTTTAGTTTGTTCAATGGAAATTATATCTAACACCGATTAACAATTTTTTTAATTTTATCCCTGAAGAAGACAATAAATTTGTCGAAACGTTGGAAAAGATTTAAAAAAAAAGTGTACATTTTATTGACCGCTCCTCGAGATCTCCTTTAGTTGTTATTAGATCGGTCGAGAAACTTTATTAACAACAAGTAAGAATACAAACCAGGAGATCAAACTGTAGTGGCCATAAGCAAGGGATATAAATTCAGTAATTGAAAAGAAGTTAATACAATTTTAGGATGTTACAGAAATTTATAACTTATATTTTAGATCTTTTAAAATGTAAAAATATAAACATATGAATATATATATATGGTGGTGAAGACAAAAGTTGGGCTCTTTAAAAGAATTACAATCCGGGGCAGGGATACTGACTGTTGTTTCTCTCGGGTGAGCACTGTAATGTTTATAAATTACATAATGTAGAGGGAAAGATGTGTACTCAGTTCATTGTTTACGTAACCAAAATCACTGTAAGGCAGGATGGGAAGAACTAGTAACATCTTTAGTCGGAATCTTAGCTTCTCTACAGGCATCCCCGTTCACAGTAACATGAACATATTGGCGCCACATAAATAATAAACAGTGACTACGAGAGTGGGCCAATTGACCACTAGTTGGAATGTAGGCGCTGACTGTAGAATCCTTTGGTGACTGTGGATTTCATACTTAATGAAATCAACTGATAAAAGTATAGAGTATGTATGCAAGTGCAAAATATGTGTTTGATGATGACCTAATGTTTGTCTCTGAGTAGGCTAAACCTAAGTATGTGTCGGGTATTTCTTGCTCATGATTGCACATACACATTTCCCACTTCATCTTTCAAAATATGTGATGATTACATTCTACGTAAAAATACAGATGTTCAAGAAAGCTCTAGTAGATCTTAATTGGATTGACTTTTGCACATCTCACTCTTAAAAAAAAAACGGAGACTGTCAGAATTGGGGTATTAATTCTACTTTGGTTTGTGCTACTTCGAGCATCGCAAAATTTGTCCCCTTCAGTGACTTCTTACAAAAAATAGCATTGAACTTTTTTAAGTTATTGCATTGTCTAAATATTGCGTATATTTTATTATTTTTTTTTGTGTTATTTGAAGTATTACAATTTTTATTTTGCTTTTTTCTTCAGGTTTTTTTGTAGCAGTACAATTCTTTTTCACAGTATGTTTTGTGTTTCATCTTATTGCAATCCCTAGTACTCTTTTATACTTAGCTTGCAGCCGTGAAAATTATAGGTTCGTCCAACTTCTTATAGTTTTAGGAAGTGTTTTAATTTTAGCAGGTATATTTTTATTTATTTGATAAAATAAATAATATCTTTTTTCCCCATAATTATTTATGGTTATCTATTTTTAGGAATTTGTGGTACAATTGCGGTATTTATATTTGGTGCATATGGTGACGGTAGAGTTTGGATGCCGAATTGGGAACATAATCATATCGGATGGTCGTACGCCTTGGCCGTTATAGGCGTTATTGGTTCTTATGCAGCTGGCATTTTGTTTCTTATTGAAGCTAGACGACATCGAATTAAAAGAAAAAAAGCTGAAATGATGCGAGCAGATTATAATATGGAATCTCTCAAGTCTGGTATGCATAGTAATATATAAAATTGTATATAAAAAAAGAAAAGAGATTGTATCTTTTAAGACTTTTCCAATTTTTGGAATCTTTTAAAATTAAACAAATCAGGAGACTTAATAGATCTGCTTATAAAAATTTGTTAATATAAACAATCTCATGTGTATCTACCAATATGTATTAGCTTAAACATAATGTAATCTCGCCAACATTCTATGGGTTCCAAAACTCTTTATAGCATTCCATTATTAAACTTACGCTTATGAAAATGACTTACTAAAAAATATTTATGAAGAATGAATGAAGTCATGTTATTTTTGTAAAAAAAAAGTGCGATAAAAAAAATACTTCCTCCTACTGGGATCCAAACCTGTTAATTAGTAATCTTCAAGTCGTAAATCTGCCTCTATGAGGTAGGTTGTATAATGAAATGATTGTAAGCTTTTTCTTATCATTATAATAAAAAGTAGAAAATTGTTTGCATCGAATGATGCCTGTTCGATGTAAATTTTTGTAATGTATATAAAATTATGAACCGTCCAAAATTGATTAATTTCATCAAAAATAATTCGTCCAATTTTGTAATGTATGATTTCTTAAATGAAGTCATAGAATTAATTTCACTATTTCAATTTTTATAGCAAATTAAATAAAATTTGCTTTTATATTTTTATATATTATAATTAAAAATAATAAACAATATTTTATTTGATATTGAATTTATTTCTTAACTGTTTTCCAGCCAATTTCTAAATTTTGTTAAACTTAATTTTACAGCTTTTTGGTCTTTGTTGTTAATTGCAGAAACCGTTACTTCACTTAGTGCAAATGACACTTTAAAGGAAATATAAACTCATGTCTCTCCTACACTATAATAGTTTGATAGGAAAAGTATTTTGACTGAAACCTCCATCTTGCGACCCAAGCAGAATACAAAGTTCAAACTTTCTTAATTTTCAAATTACTGATGAAATTCTAAATATTTATTTAAAGGAGCCCGTTTGATAACCTACTTCGCAAATCTGAGACAAATGCATTGCTTTCTTTCTACAGTAGATTGTTGTCGGGGATTATCGCACTGCGACCTGAAAGTTCTATCGTGCCCCCGGAACCTTCTAAAATGCACAGCCGGCCTCCAAGCAGCGTTCTCCAGCTACAGACAACACTGCCCATCACCGGACAGTGAGTTGCAGAGGCTACTAAGAAGAAAAAATCTAAGGGCAACATGCTGGATTTGAACCCGGGACCTCCCCGCGTTGCTATTCCAGCGCGCTACCACTCAGCTAATCCCTTCCTTCTCCCTTGGCTTTCGCCAATTAACTAAGGAGGTAGACCCTAGTTTGTGTACTGTATTTTTCCTTGTCTGTGAAGTGTAGAGTGTATGCAGTTTAAGTATATTGTGTACTGTTCTGACGAAGTGCACAGAGTACTGAGCTGTGATACCCCGTGCGGTCGCTACTCCCCAAGTTACTGCGGGCATCTTTCTACAGTAATCAGAGACAGAAATATATAAATAAATGCAGGTAGTAAAGAAGAAGTGTTTACTTCATGTTTGACATTTTCAAAGAGCAGTTGTTTAAATACGATCTTGTGTGGGTACAAAGGCTATTATTCTTATAAAGCAATCCTTAATTTCTCTCGCGCTTAAAGCAGACTACTTTTGGCCTCATAAATTGAAACCGTTAGTAAAGTGCTCCCAAGCCCGGATAGCTAAATATTGGCATTAACATTGTTTATTCCTTTGCTGAATTGGATAACAGCATGTGCTGAAAAGGTGAAAAAAGTACAATACACTATTTTTTTTGTTGCTATGTGTCAAGGTTACTGCCACTAAATTAACATTAATGGACCTGAAGGTCAGAACGGGAACCTCGGCCTACTGTTCACCTCATCGGCGTCTTGGTGGCCTTCGTGCCCTTTTTGGGTGAAAACAAAATGAATACCATTTTAAGTAAATCTATTTCATTATATATACAAACAAAGATAAATACAGACATTGACAACTTTTAGAAATTATCACATAGTGAGGCACTTATAATAAATGATGGAAATGAATCTGATTAAAATACAAAACAAAAATTAAACAGAACTAAGTTACAATTATTAGTAATATTTTACATAAAGCATATAAATATTTAAACAAAAATTTTAAGTGCATCAGCTGTCTTCCAATTTTTGAAGTTCCTTTCGCCGTTTAATTCTATCACATTTTGGGCATTCTTGATTTTTCTTTTTACATTCAACATGGAAGACACTTGTACAATTTTGACACTGAAAAATAGTTACATATAAGATTGTTTAGGATTTAAAAAATAGTTTCATTAATTCAAGATGTTATTATTTTTAAAAAATGAATTACTCTATATGTCGTTTCAATATCAAAAGGGTAAATAGTTTTTGTTTCGTTACATATTTCACAGATAAATCCTTTTTGAAAACATAGTTGACATGATTTTACATGTTCAACAGAAAGATTTATAGCTTTTTTCATAAGTTCTCCGAGCAATCCAGTTGGAATATCTAATAGATCCTTTCAAAAACAGAAAAAAAACAAATAATATAGTTAAAATAAAACAAATTTTTTGTTTATTTATTTATTTCTATACAACTATCATAAACAAACAAAGTCATATCGGTTTTAGATATATAGTGATTTGACGGCATTTTACAATATTTACGTAAATGTATCGGTGCATTATATTAACAAATACCTACGATAACCTGTCAAAAGCGTATTTTTGATAATTTAACATAGATAACTGGCAATTTAACTCCGGGAACAACGCACTAAATTACTTTGTGCTAGTTATGAAAAAGTTATATGCTTTTATTTTTAACAAGGACGAAATAATTAAATGGAATTCCGTTTAGATAAGTGTCCTGTAATTATGTTTGTAGTTAGACGGGCTGCTACAGCTCCAGGGCGAATAATATTTCTGATGGTTTCAATGCATGCTATAAACAGTATTAGGATTGCTGGTCTATCTTCTGGGATTAAATGAGCTAGTATGTGTTGAGTGTGGTTAATTCATCCGAAAATTATAACTGATAATCATATTGGTAGAGCTAGGGTAATTGTGTAAGGGAATTACTCTATCAAAAGAGAAAATAGTTTTTGTTTCGTTACATTTTTCACAAATAAATCCTTTTTTGAAAACATAGTTCGCACTCGAAGTTTGCAGTAAAAAAATCCATCACCGTATGATATTTTATTTTATTTTCAGTTTTTCGCGAAACCAGCTTCAGATTTTCTTTAAACTAGTATACTATTAAAATAAATAAATGCCCATTACTTGTATTTGAAACATTTTTCCCGGAAAAGTGTTATTTTCGGGGTGGGGGGGGAGGTTTTGGAAGTGCAAGTAACGTTAGCTCTCTCCTCTAATGCTAACATAATATTAAGATTAATTACAAACATTGCTAGATTTCCAAATTTGAAGAAAATCGTTTAACCGAAGTGCAACTTTACTTATTTTATTATTATTATTATTATTATTATTATTATTATTATTATTATTATTATTATTATTATTATTATTATTACATTCTCTTACTCCTAATAAGAGGAAATATTGTAATCTTGACAGATTTTAGATATTGAGTTTTCACCGGAAATATCCGTTTTAAGGTTCCCTGAGTACAAAAAAGTGGTTTTTAGAAAATGGTCTGCGTGTGTTTATATGTGTCTCTGCGAGAGTGTGTTGTATGTATGTATGTGAACAGCATAGATCATAAACGAAAAATCGTAGAAAGTTTAAATGATATTCCGTTTAGGTATCACCATCGGATCCGACAATACGTTGCCAAAATTTCTCAACCGGAAGTACCTTTACTGAATAAAATCATAGATGTTATCTAGCATTGCGGGGCTAACCGAGTAATTTCCTAAATATTCAATTATTTAGGCATCTTTAGTATCCCATGTGACAACCACAGCAGCAACATCGTCCGCGTACCCCAACAGCAATGCACATGTCATCATAAAAAATATTTCAAGACAATCCTTAAGCTCATTTCCATAGAATCTGCCTAATAGAGAGAAGGGTACTCTAATAAGGTTAAGGTATTATGCCTTGGGTTTAGGATCTTAACTGAAAAAATGACCAGAATATGGGGTCTTGCAGTTGCTTCCTTTTGGGTGTTGAACCTGGGATCGAAGTTATCTATGACATCAAATCAAACCCAGCACCTTTCTATTTCTTTCCTTCATCTACGTTCATTCTTTCTGTATTCGATGCCGACATACTTCTCATCGAGACATATGATTCCCTGGAAGAATTATCGTGCGGGCATCACAATCATCCTTATGCCGAGAGAGAAAGATACCGGCAACCTATCAAAATTTCCTTGTTATCGAATATGTTTTCTTTTCAACTTAGATGTATGAGAGAAGATGTTAGTTAATTCCTTACCATCTTTCTACTCCCTCGCACTAATTATATGAAAATAAATACCGGATAGGAGTCCCTAAAATGAGGGACCCAATCACTAAGTAGATCAGATCGTAAATTTGTTTCTCTAAGTTTGTTCTTTTATAATGTTTCTTAAAAGTAAGAACTAGTCTGAAAAAATAGAAAATACTTACAGCGATTGAATATAAATGTACATGTTCGTAAAGATATTCCCTAGGCCAAACCAATTTCTGTAAATCTTTCCTTATTGGATCATGACAAGTAAATAAATATGGACGAAGGAGATTCAATTTCATTCTTAATTTCTAAACAAACAATTAACATGATCAATTAGATAGAATTATAATAGATCCATAAACCTTTCAAAATGTTTAGCAAAAAACAAATCAAATTACCTGCATTTCTGCCATTTCTTCTATAGCAAAATAAAGACGTGCATTAAGTTTTCTAATATCAAACAATGGATAATCTTGTACTTCTAAAAGAAATGCTGAACTTCTATTGCTGACTGGATATTTGGCAAAATCCCAATTGTGTATGATACGAGCTGGTATAACCCAATCAGAACTTTTAAAACAATCTGTACAATAGTAACTGCCGGTTAATGAGCAAACTCTGTGAAAAAAAATTATCATAAAATTAAATTAAAAAAGACACTGAGGGCAATATAAATAAATTATTTTACTTGATAAAACGAAAGCAATAATTTATTGTTGCTTTATAAACAAACATAGTGGATTACCTAGCTTTAGCAAATGTTATTCCGATATGTTGACGACATTCTTTACATGTAAATCTTTGTGAATCTAATCCTTTTTCTTGCATTACCTTTGCCAATTGATCAATCATCGTCTTGAATTCCTTAAAAAAATATGTCTGTCTAAGATTATTATTTTATGTTAACTCATGATTTTATGTCTATCAATTAAGATTATAGCCAATTAGAATTAAAATTAGATGGTATATGAGATAACTATGATTCCACAGTTTAGCATATTCATGCTAAATCCAAATAGTTGTATACGTGTTGGGCGTAATTTTTTGAACGCTGGAAGTTATGAGTAATGAATGGGTCTTAGTATAAGATTAAGTCTCAGATAACGCTGGGTTACCATCTGGGGCGAGTAAGCTCTGGAAACAAGGGTCTCCAGCATTTCTAGTTAGGATATCTCAGCGTAGCAGCAGGAATGTTGGGATATCTCCAACATTCTAACATTGTATCTTCCTAGGCTACCAATATTTTAACCCAAAATTTAGGCTCTGTAAAAGTACAATGTGTGTGCGTGTACCCAAACATTTTGCTCTGTTGCCCTATTTATATCTGGGTTGTTATGGGTGACAGTGTAAGCGTATTGTCAGCCCTAATCTGGGATACCTGCAAAGATGAAATTTTCACCTTATAAGAGTTCTATCAGATAATTTGAAATTTTTTAACTTAAGGCAAAGCCAAGAATAAATCGCATAGAATGTACATGCAAACCCGTATTGAAAGCAAAAAATGCTTTATAAACATGATAACGAATGAGAAAAGAGCTCTAAACAAACAACCACGAGAGTGACATACATAGCCAAGCAAAAATTCCCCCTTAGCAGAATAGAGACTCTGGTTTTAGGGGCACTTGCGTATTCTACTGGATGAGATGTTTGCACCTGCTCTATTACAGTCCAAGATAACAGGATAATATTCATATCGATGGTTAAATTGAGTTACTTCATAACATATTAAGAAAAACAAATTTTATTGTACGGCGGCGGATAATCACTTCTTGGTGGTATTATTAAGCATTTAGCTTGAAGCTTATTCATGCGAGCTTAAAAATTAAGAAACATACGATTCTTTGTGAACTTACTGGAATATTCAAAGTTAATGATGTATCATCGATAACTTCATATCCCATTTTACAAACCTAACAAAGAAAGGAAATTACTAGATTAAATGGATCTTATTTTACAGAACTTTTACTCCAAAATTATCAATGCAATAAACCACTAACCTGATCCTCTTCATCAATTTCCATTTTGTGCTGCGCTTTACTATCATTAAGTGATATTGAAGGTTCATAGCTTTGAATGAATTCCTGTAACGAAGGTTCTTGTAACGAAGGAGTCGAATTAGGATTATAACTATCTAATACTTTATGATAACTCAATAGTGTACTGTTTGTAATTTCTTTAGGTTTTGTTTCACTGGTTGAAGGACCTAATTCGGTGCGAGTATCTTCAACATTAGACGTTAACTGTTCAATCTGCTCTGCAGAATCAATGTCCTTAGTCTGTTGTACACTATTCTGAACTTCACTTAACTGGGACATTCGTTCAGAAATCGAATGCAATGGATCAACTGCTTTTACTGATGGCCGATATTCTTCACCTGACGTAATACAGTCTTGAGAAGAAGCGGAAGATGGACCACATGATTCTGAAAGATCCAATTGCGATTGTATAGGACTTCCTTCGACTGGTGTATTCAGTATAATTCTCAAAGCTTCTTCTTCATCAATATAATTAGCTGTACGATGATTTATAGGTGGTGGTATATAAGGAATTGATGGCATTTCATCAGGAATACTTTTAACAATATCCATACCAGAAGGTATAGGACACTCTTTCATTGGAGGCGTCCATACTCCGGCTAATAGCAACGGATTGTTTGACCATATATTTAGAAACTTTGAATTTGTTGGATATGTAAAGTTGAATTTTACTAAACCTTGTAAAGCATTTATCGCAATAGTAACCGTTTCAATATCTCGTAAAAAAGCGGTTTTCTTATAATATGGGAATAAAGTTTTATTTTGTTGAATAATCGCTTCTAAATAACTCGTAAATAGGCCATCATTTAATGCCACTCTGATCCATGCACGACATCTTCCAACGTCTGTTGTTATTTGACTCATCTTGTTAATCTGCAAAATTGAAACAACACAGCGTTATTTCTACAAAAATATCATGTTGATAAAGAGAGAGGGAGCGAGAACTGTTGGTAATATTTTAGTCACAAAAACACAAGCCCAAGATGTCCCAATAAAATCTTTATTTGAAAAAATTACAAGTAGTTTTTCTTCATCATCATCACTTTCCGCAATTATTGAAGTATTGCTACTTCATATTTTATAACAAAATATGACAAAAAATGTTGATCATTAATCCACTGATTAATTTTGTGGATTACAACACTAACATCAAGGAATACGTTAATTGGTCACCTGAATATCATGTTTTTTTACAGCTAGAACTTTTACGTTTACATTGTGAATTAATTTTTGATTGTATGTCAAACCGAAAATGACATTCAGTTTTGACATATAATCCATATCGAAATTTAATTTAGTGTAAAATTAAAAATTCTAATTCTGCAAAAAATAATGAATTATGAACAAATATGGCCGATATATTTCCTTTAAAATTGAGTATCATTGCACAAAATTGTCATTGCAAATTATTAAGTTGACCAATTAACTCGCAATTTGCACTAATTATTGACATTCCGTTGACCAAACTAACATCTACCTAACATAATAAACTATTCCATTTTCTATCTACATGAGATGCACCACCCTAATACCTAAGATAAGTATGCCGGCAAGGTCAACATCCATTTTTTGGTTGGCATAGAATCAAAAGTTCATTCACTTTGCAATGATAAAAACTAGGTTCTATAAAAACAATGAGCAATTGAGTACGAATACAGTTAGAACAGCGTTTTCCAGATAATTTATTGTGACAAAAATAATAAATAATTTCCTTATAATTGTGGTGACTGTTATTAAGGTAACCAAGTTATGTTCCTTGACAAATTTAAATGAATACGGATAAAATCATAAACCTAATTAGGTTTGTTTTTCGTATTATGAGGCTGGGATACCTAACAGGACCCAAAGTCTGTAAAGAAGTGGTTACTCCGCTAGAAGGAGATTCAAATATTGTTATACTATAATAAAACTCTAGTATTAGGTAATAGTATGTGAAATACCTGGTTGATGATATCTCTGTGCGTAAAAACCATTACTGGCGACCAAAACTCTGGAGCTGGCCTCATATCAGGATCGCCCATGATTGAGGACATCCTATCAACGATAGTTTCCTTTATCCCGTGGATGAACATTGCTTCCAGTACGGTACACAAAGAATTACTAGCTTCCACACTAGTCGTATAACAGTCATTGTCTAAAGTTTTCTCTAATTGTACCTCTTTTACACTAGTCATTAACTGAGAAGTTATTGTCTCTTTAATAATTTCGTCCCGACGACGAATTTCTAAACTTCGGAACAGTGATTTCATGTTTTATTTGTTCTTTTTTAGGCCGTATTCATGTAAAATACTTATCGTGTTGTTTAATGCACTTCCCTCACGCGCTATTTTATACGTTCCCTTCCTAGATAAATCTATAATTGTGGAACCTGCACGAGAATTACTTCCTTCAATATTACCTCCATCGAACACCACTCCTACCAGAGGCCATAAAGGTCTGAATTCATCTGGATAAAGAGTGCTAGGCTCATTGCTTAGATTTGCACTAGTCAAAGCTATCGCAGATCCAAAGTTCTCAGTAATTTTCCTTATAAAATCACTATTTGGTATTCTAATTCCAATTTTATTTATGCCTGGATTTAGATTACCATTAAGTCCATTTGTTCTTTCTAATAGAATTGTCACTGGACCTGGTAAAAGAGCGTTTAATAGTTCTGTAGGCACTGAATCAGTAACACCCCACAAATTTATATCCTCAACTTTATTTATGCAAATGGCGATTGGTTTATTAAAATGCCTTCCCTTCACTTGGTAAAGTTTCTTTATAGCGTTTGTATTCTGTGTGTCAACAGCTAGACCGTACACAGTGTCTGTCGGCAAAGCAATCAATTCACCTTTTTGCAAAAATTTCACCGCAATATCAACAGCATCTTCTGAAACTGGTACTAAATTAGACATATCATTATTTAAAAACACCTGTTTAGTAGTTAACGTTGATTTGGCAGCTCTAATATAATGTCTTAATTGATAACACAGTCTATTTAACATTGAAAAACTTATTATGACAAAAAAGCGCATCTAATCACGCCATCTATGTCCACACGTTGGACTGCAGCATTTATAGAATGTAGTCATTGGTTCATCAGCAGAACGCGTCTGTATTTGCATGAAATATGCCCTAGAGTGAGAACACACTGGGCATCGTTCGTCAGTAGCATCCACATTCTCCCAGGCAGAAGCGCCACCAAGAACGTCATCAATTTCCTACAAATAAAATAAACTTACTTCAGTAGTGAAATAGGTCAAGATTAACGAAAAACAGAATCTAAATATATTTCTTAAAAAACTAATTTCTGAGGGGATTTATACGAAAACAAAGAGAAGAATTCAAACATTATTCACTGTCTTTTTTTAAAAAACTACATCATAAAAATTACCAATTTAAAAACAGAATTAAAATAATTAAAAAAGTATTTTCGACTAGAGGGAATTCCCACCTCGGAAAAGTTGACAAAAACATAAAATTAGCACGAAAATATAATATTGTAGCATTTCTTATATCAAAAGTAATGCAAAAAAATCAAGTTTAATCATTTTATGAAAATCTTACCAATAAAAGTATATAATTGCTTCTATTAAATTCCAAAAATGAAATAACTAAACATTAGTTACACAATATTAGAAGTGTACGAACCTTAAGTTTAGGATAAGTCTTATTACTTGTCCTACTTGTAATATTGAAATTGTATGGACATGCTCTGCATTTATACCTTAAATGACCAATATATTCTTCTATTATTAATAAACTGCTGCACGTTGGGCAGAATAACATGTCACATCTGTTACCTTGTATAGGCTAGCTTCAATATGAAGGCATTAATTACTAATTAATTTATTATTTACAAAAATAAAAAGTTAATTAACATGACTATTAAAAAATAAATAAATAAACAATTATGAACATTACACATACCCCAAAATTTAACTAGTAACCTTAATAGGAGTAACCTCTCTTAACCATCTCGTTACGAAATTTTGTGATACCCCATCCCATAAAATTATGTACAACAATGCAGAAACTTTTGGAGAATATTCTCTAATTTCCAAGAAATAATCAAATATTCTTATCGAAGTTAAATGTTATCTTTTGCAGGGGCTTGCAGCGCACATATTATACAGAATATTTTATCGATAGATGACAATGAAATCGTAGTCTTTTTTTGGTATCAATAAAGAATGATCTAATGTCCTTATTTTACTTCAGAAAGATTATATTCTGATTTATTGCAATATTATAAGAAAAATACCGTTCTTTGAGAAAATTATATTGAGAATTGTGATTTATGTGCTAATCAAAACTAAGGAAGATTATATCTTATACTTGATTATAGATTATATGCCTATCACAACATTCTTCACGGTACTAAGTCTCGATAATTCTGTTTGTTGTTATGACTGTGTTTTTCGGAGGATCAGGTTAATTGTATAACCAATGAATAAAACTGATATGAAATATGATTGTATTAATAATATTATATAATAATTAAAATATAGGAATAATATCGATAAGAATTTGTATAAGTTTTTAAGTCCAATAAACAAAACAAAGTTATAGAGTAAAACTGATATGGTTATTGTATATAGCTGTAATACCTGCAAGAATGTTGTCAGCATACTACCGACAACGGAGTGGCACCACAGACCTCTTTTGGTCGCAGTGCACTGCACTAGGAGAAAAAGTCGCCTCAAGTTTACTATTGTTTTATATCTATCCCTAATAGACTGTTTTTTAAAGGTATTTCTCCGGTTCAAAAGAATGAATCAAATTATAAGGAATTCCTGTAAAAATTCAAATAAAAGTGGTATGCCTTTTAAATACATAGTTAATATACTAAGTTAAAAATAAAAATCGGAGTAATTATTGAAAAAACTAAGGGGAAAATATAGTATTTTCGACTAGAGGGATAGACCCACCTCGGGAAAGTTGACAAACACATAAAATTAGCACGAAAATCTAATATTATAATCCCCTTTCATCTGTGGAAGAGCTTCTCCTCGCAAGGAATTGCTGTCTAGGGAATTGTTCATAAATTACTTTTTATGATTTATATATACATATATGTTACATATACAATGATTCAATACCCGTAACTAACTTCTTCTTTTTTTTATATATATTTACAAATTATTATGGGCCAGCTCGCTTAGAGCTTTACACATAGGGCTATTGAAAGATAAAGAAACAATAAAACAAAGATGAGTTTTGTCAGAGATGTTGATACAGTCTGGGTTTTAATCGTCTGGATGAAGTAGGCTCGCCTATGTGGTAATGTGAAGCTGAGGGTAGTGTGTGAAGCGTTAGGAAGAAATTGTCTGTAAGTTTAGTCATGTGTGTGTATATATCTGGCTGTGTGTTTGTGTGTTTCTGACAAACCAGGGAGCGTTGAGTGCAAATGAGTACCTTGTTTTGGAAAGTCTGCAATCGTTTTGTCAGTGTGAATGAATGAATGAATGAATGAATGATGCTTTATTACAAAATAAATACAGCTATACAAAATTATATTTCAGACATCTATATGACATGGTCTTAAACCGTCTGTCAGAGTCTACACTTTACATGTATTCAAAATTAAACTATAAACCTGATAAATAAATAAAAATAAGTATATTATTATAACAATAAAATGAAGTGCTACCTTAAAGGATTACACAACTTGATTCTTTATTATTAGTATTATAATTAAACTTAATAATTGAATTCAGCCACAAGCATGCTTCTATACATTAATGCATATTTTGTATACAACGCTAAATTCAACCAATTACTCCCATTTATTAAAAAGACAAATTCTTGTTGGGATAAGGAACTTTTATTGAAATAACGGAATCTATAATCACTGAAAATTGGGCATTCGGCAATAAAATGGAATGTACTTTCAATTTTATTTAAATTACACAATGAGCATGTAAAATTAGTTCCAGTAAGCCATGGCTTATAATTTAGATTAAGCATTTCTCCCCGTATTTTAAATAACAATATTTTATATTCCAAGCTTAATGTTTCACTCATGTAAGAAATATTAAACTGCAGAAATTTAAACTGTTCATGATACTGTGCATGTTTGGCAAGGAACAGAAATTCCTCTTTCTCGTTTTGCATAACTGCAGACAATAAATTGTTCGTTTGTTGTTTCCATATATTGCTAGGGTAGCTATCCAATAATATATTAAACCTCTCTGCCAACCGCAGCCAACTTTGAAACCAAGAAACCTTGTTCTTTACTACTTGCATTGCAACTAGGTACGTTAATCGATCCTTCGAATGATTAAGCAGAACGTTTAAAACATAGGAGAAATGCAGCTTCAAGGCAAAACGAAGAGAGTACCCCTTCCCGTTTCCAAATGCAAGAAATATGTTGGACAGTTTCTCGGTAGATTAAATAATCTTTTTATAAAAAATCTTTGCAGTTTTTCCGCATCTTCGAATAGTTCATAACCCCAGACTTGACATCCATAACAGCAGACAGATCGAATTACAGCATCGAAAATCTTATACTTGGCGGGTAAACTGATCCGATTATTTTTAATAAAATTATACCATACACTTCCAACACAGCGTCTTCCCACAATTAATTTCTCTTTTATATGCAGTTTAAAATTTAATGTCGAGTTCAAGTTAATACCCAAATAATTGTAACTTCTTACAACCTCAATTGGCTCTCCTTTATATGACCACTTTTCACCCGCACAGTTTCTCTGACCACATTTCCTAAAAATGACAATCTTGGTCTTTTCAAGATTAATACGGAGATTCCAATAATCGGCATATTTACCCAGTCGCTGAATCATCACTTGAAGAACTTTAGCGTCTTCTGCCAGTAGAACGATATCATCAGCATACATTAAGATATTTACTTTAGTCTGGCCAACCATAAGTCCTCCACCAACATATTCGGGCAAATCAAGTATGTATAAAGCGAAAAGTAGTGGGCTTAACAAGCAACCTTGTCTAACTCCCATCTCTGTAACAAAACTTGGGGAGAGACCTCCGTTACACCATACCGATGCCTCCGTTTTGCAATATAAGCTTTTTATGGCATTAACAAACTTGCTAGAAAGACCCAAAGTGTACAATTTATATAAAAGGGCATTGCGGTCCACACTGTCGAAAGCCGCCTTAAAGTCGACAAACAGAGCATATACCTTTTTCTTTCGCTGTTTCCATTTTAGGTGAATAATATTAACAAGCGAGAAAACATGATCGATAGCCGAATGGCCTTTTCTAAACCCGGCTTGATTAATTCCCTTCCACAAATTTCTACTTTCAACCCATGCATTTAACCTTAAAAGCAAGAGAGCAGTATAAATCTTACAGACCGAATTTAAGAAACTAATCCCTCTGTAGTTGCTAGGAGACCCCAAATCCCCTTTTTTAAAAATTGGGAAAACAATGGACTCACCAAAACTCGTTGGGACTATACCACGATTATAGAATTCATTAAATGGTATAACAGGTAATCTTGGAATATTTTAGGTGAATTTTTCAAAAATTCGCTTGGCACTCTATCTGTTCCAGGTGCTTTATTATCTTTAGCCTGACTCAATACCAAAGAGAGTTCTTCCTCCTTAAAAGGACAGTCAAGACTAGGATCTACTACTGATGGTTCCACCCATAGTATCGGTGAAGTGTCCCAGCCTGGATTGTACAAACTGATAAAATAATCACGCCAGACACTGGGGACTATCTTATTACTACACAAATGCGCTTTATTTTTACATCTATTCACTAATTTCCAAAATTGTCTGCTATCTTTAACTGAACTAATCTGATCACCCGTAGTTTTAAAAAAGTCGATTTCTTTTTTCTTACATAAGGCTTTGTATAATCTATTTTCTCTTAAATAAGCAGCCTTCACCATTGTAGAATTCGTTTTTCTAAATAACTTAAGCAAACTAAAGGATCTACACCTGGCCTTCAAACAGTCCCCGTCAAACCACCCGTTACGAGCTTTAAAATTCAATAATTTATTTTTTTGCTTAACTATTCTGCTTGGCACACATTCCCAAATGCAGTGAATTAAGTAATCTGTAAGGGTTAAAACATTCACAGAAGATATATCAAATGTTTCTAATTGCCTCTTCAGTTTTTCCTCAAAGCCACATTTCATGTTATTATTCCATTGCAATTTTGGCAGAAGAGGTAATACATCATCATCATTACAAATCTCATTACAATATATGTGCAAAACAATCGGTAAATGATCCGAAAATACTTGCTTGCCTACTTGAAAATTCTCTATTCTAGGAATCAAATCAGATGTAACTGAGCACAAATCTATTACCGAACAACCATTTGAACTGATGTAGATGAATTCTCCTAACATATCACCTGGGGTACGACCATTAAGTATTACTAAATTATATAAATCAAAAAATTCTATTAATTTCTTACCCCTGGCATCCAATTTTACATCTTTGGATTTCCTAACCGTACTACAGTCTGCTTTAACAAGTTCTGGATAATTGCAAAATATTTCATCTGGAATGATTTGTTGCTCCCCTACCCTTGCATTACAATCACCCATAAATATAAGAGAGGAATAATCTTTCTGATTTAACAATTGGTTTATATTATTAAATTCGCATTCCCAATTTCCGGAATTGAGATAAACTGGAAGAATATGTAACAACTTATTATTAACTAAAATTCTAATTACAAAAATATTTTCAAAAGTCAAAAAACAAATATCTTTAAACTTGAAGCTTCCACGTTTACAACCAAAAAGAAATCCCCCAATACCTCTTCCAAATAAATTATTTTTATAAGCGGGAACCCAAAATAATTCAAACAGTGAAAAACAATTTTTAAATAAAATAATTTCCTCCTTTAAAACATGTGTTTCTGATAACAAAAAAATATCAAATTCGCTAATGTAATTTAAAAAATCAAAATCTTTTCTTTTACTTTTCAATCCATTAATATTGTAATATACAATTTTAAACAACTCAAATTTTTCAATTAAAATACCTTTCTGACAGACGGACTTATCTCAATTTCTCGTTTCCATGGCCTCAGCAACATCTCTCAGATTTGCATCACGCTGATCTGGTTTAGACGTCATTCTCAAAACTGTTGATTTTAAGTCCAAATGAAAAATATCCATTAGCTTCTTCACGCCATCTTCACAATTGTTGTATAATAAGCCTTTCGTATCATCCCAATCGAAAATATGACGTTCTATGGCCATACGATCACCTAATAGAGAGACTTTCAAATTATTATTTAACCGTTGCACCTCCTTTTTAATCACAGACAATTTTGCTCTCCTCATTCTAGTTCCGTATGAATAATCTCGGTGAACAACAAAAGGAGTGCCTTTCAGACGGCTTGTTCTCTTAAGAATTGAAACTGTGGCCAAATAAGTTGAGAAATAAGCTATAATAATATTATTTTTCTCAGTTTTACGGCCAATAAGATGTGCCTCAATTAAATCCAATTTTCTCTCCTCTATTCCTAAAACTTCTTGACAGAATAAACTAACTTGATCCTTATAATCGCTATCATTTTTTACATCTAACCCTCTAAAAATTAGGTTTTTACCTTTAACATAATTTTCCAAATTATTTAGCTGAGATTCTCTTCTAGCATCTTTTACTTTTAAAATTTCTATTTCCTTTTTCATGAGAACATTTTCCTCTTTAACCACTTTTATTGTTTCTTCTATTAGTGTTAAGTCGCTCTTAGTCGCATAATTTTTAGAGTCTAATAAAGCACTAAAAGAAGCCATTACCTTATCCATAGACATCTTACCTATTTCATCACTACCTTTTTTTGGGGTACCCATATTTGGTTCTTCAAATAGGCTCTGATGTTTTTTAATGACTTTATTTATATTTTCAGGAGAGCTAAAACTCCTTTTCAGCGGCCTACCAGATTGCTTACTCTCTTTAGGGCTAAAGTAATTTTTTAAGCTGTTAGGCATAAATTAATTTAAAATTGCGTAAATTATATTTAATAATTTTTATATTCAGACAGACGAAATAAAAATTATACACAGCTATTCACAGTTCACAGTTCATGTAAATAAATAATAACTCACCAAACAGACAGTGCAGTACTCCCCACCACCTATGTACTATAACAATCTATCCAAAAGCAGTTCTTTTTCTTAATAAAATGTTAAAATATTTTAACTGATATTATGATAATTAGCCGTGCAATCAGCTTGAAACTTTGTATGAATGTCGAAAAAACAGCACATTAAACACTGTTAACTTTTCAGACAAAACGGACGTCTAGAACACACAAATATAATTAAGAAAACATAGAGCGACGTGTACAGTACAACAACTCAATGTAGACTCCAATTCAACTATGTAATGTGCGCACTAACATAGCAGCCGGATAACTCTTTTGTCAGTGTGTTGGTAGCTGTTATCCAAACTGGACAGGCGTATGTCAGGATAGGTCTAAGGAGAGTTTTATAGAGTAGTGTGGTACAGGAGTGTTTGAGTGGTGTGTTTCTGTTAATGAGTGGGTAGAGTTGTTTCAGTCGGGTGTATGCTTGTTGCAGTTTAGTGTTAATGTGTAGTCTCCAGGTGAATTTTGTATCAAGGATTACGCCCAGATAACGCACTCCTTGGTCTTTTTGTTTCCAGGGAATTTGCTGGTTGTCAAGTGTTAGGCGAAGGTCTTCATTCCGAAACCGCCGGAGAGCGAAGATTTTCGCTTCAGTTTTAGATGGGTTTAACTTTAGCTTCCATCGGTGAAACCAGCCAGATATACAGTCTATTGATGTTTGTAAGTCAGTAATGCTTTCGTTAATGTCTGTACTGGATGAGGCTAACATGGTATCGTCCGCGTAGGTAGCTAAGGTCGCTGTAGTAGGTTCAGGTATGTCTGAGCAGTAGAGGTTGAAGAGTATTGGGCTCATGATTGCCCCTTGTGGTAGTCTCCCGCTGGTATTTGTCTTTCCGTACTGAATGTATTGTTGAGTCTTACCTGGAATGTTCTGTCTTGTAAGAAGGATTCTATTATTCGAGTTAGGTATGTTGGTGCGTTTGTGTTCGTAAGTTTGTAAAGTCGTCCAGAGTGCCAAACAGTATCAAATGCAGCAGCTACGTCAAGAAATATTGCTGCCGTGTATTTTCTTTCCTCAAAATTGTGTACAATGTGTTCTGTGACTCTTTTTAGTTGGTGTAGTGGTGAGTGTTTTTGACTGAATCCGAACTGATGAGGTGGGATTGTGTTAGAGTCTGTCAAGTGTTTTAAGAGTCGTTTGTATATTATTTTTTCTAATATTTTGGAGAGAGAGTTTAAGAGACTGATTGGGCGATAGCTGTTAGGATCGCTTTTTGGTTTACCAGCTTTATGAAATACTATCACTATAGCATTCTTCCACTGCTTAGGAAAATATTCTAATCTAAGACAAGCATTGAAGATCCCAGTTAGGAATGCAAGACCTTTCTGAGGCAGGTTTTTTATGGCAATATTGGGAATTAAATAGTCTCCCGGGGCCTTTTTGTTGGGGAGACCTTTGATTATGGATAAAGTTTCGGAAGGAGAATAAATGCGATAGGAAGTTCTGCTGTGTGGTGAGGTTGTTGGAGTTCGGAATAGATCTGGTCTTCAATGTCCTGGTCCGTATGGTCAGTTAGAGTAAATTTGTTTTCTAGATGAGTCGCTATTGCTTCGCACTTTTCTTCATCGTTTATTGCCAACACGTTGCCTGATTGTAGTGGAGGAATCTGAGTGTGTTCGTTTAGCAGTCTTTTTGTTTCTTTCCAGAGACAACTGTCGCCTGGAGTCATCGCTTCTAAGTATGTTCTGTAAGTGGAGATTCTGTAGTTGTCAAGATCCCATTTGATTTGTCTAGCTAGTCGATTGAAGTGAGTTTTATTTGAAGGGTCTCTAGTTCTCTGCCAAATCTTACGAATTCTGTTTTTCTCATGGATCAGGTTAAGAATTCGACCTGGTAGTCTCTTAGTTCTGTGGACGTTGTCTTGTCGTTTCTAAGTAGAGTGATAAACACCTGTATAAATTGCGTGTGTAAATGTGTGAAGTGAAGTGTCAATGTCGTCGTAGGACCTGTAATGAGTTGGTATTGTTAGTAGGTTATTCATTTCATGTCTGTAAGTTTCCCAGTCTAGACTTTCCAGTGATTAATTTTGGTGGTTGTTCATTGCGTTGTATATGAGAGTGAAACGTACATATTACTGGAAGGTGGTCTGAGTCCAGTTCACTGATTGGGTCCAGATGTATTGGCATATTAACATTGCGTGATAATGCGATGTACAGTATGTCCGGTTGGTAGGTACGTTGTGTAGGATAAAATGTGGGTTCTTCTGGGGCTGAGATCAGTATGTTTAAGTTGTCTGTCGCCATCAGTAGCCTGGTACCATTGTTATTGGTAGTTCGGCATCCCCAGTATGTATGTTTGCTGTTGAGATCTCCTAGTAACAGTGTGCTGTTATGTGTAAAAATTTGTTGAAGGTCGTCTTCCAGAAGTCTTGTGTTCGGTCTTAGATAGGCAGATAAAATTATTAAAGGGCCTGTTTGGGTAGATACCTGAATAGCTACAGCTTCAAGATTAGTTAATGGAGTTAGAGGGAATATCTGGTGTTTAATGCTTATTTTCACACAGAGGGCGACTCCACCTGAAGCTACACGTGTTTGTCTATCAGTTCGGTAGGTGATGTATCCTGGTATTTTAAGTCGGTCAGTTGAGTTAAGATGTGTTTCGGTAATGCATCCTATGTCAATGTCGTATCTAGTAAGAAAGTCAGAGAATATAGACGTTCGCGATTTAAGTCCGTTGGCATTCCAATTTACTAGTGTTAAGTTGTGTGTGAAGCTGTCTATGATTGTCCATTGTTTGAAAAGAAGAAGTTCTGAACCAGGTTAGAGAGCAATTGTTTTAGGTGTGGGATGATAGGAGTGATTACCTGTAGGAGTAGATCTTTTATGGCATTGAATATAGTTGTTGTAGGTTCGGAAGAAACGTTAGAACTCTGGTCAGACGGCCTGCAGGTTCTTCTTCTTTGTGCCCAGTAGTTGGGAATCGAACTGATAGGAGTGCTTGCGCTAAGTTTCTCTGGAGAAAATTTAGTTCTTATTTTGGGTGAAGAGTCTTGAGGCGTGTTGTTTATCCTTGATGAGGTGTTTTCTTGTGCGTTTCTTGATTTCTTTCTATTGATTATTTTGATTAAGGTTTGACATTTACTAAAGTTGGCTGTATGATCCCCATTGCAATTTATACATTTGGGTGTTTCCAGCTGGCGGTTTGGGCATACGGAGAAGTGATGGTCGCCTGCGCATTTTACACATTTAGGGTCTAGTCGGCAGTAGTTTTTGGTATGTTCATATTGCTGGCAATTTGTGCACTGTGGGATGCGGCTGGTCTTTCGTCTGGGCTCCACTGTGATTACTGAGTAATAGAGACGGGTAAGCTGAAATATTGCTCTTCCTTTGTTGTCATTTTCCAGAAGTACTGCGCAAAGAGGGGTTGGTACAGGGGGTTCACATTTTTTGTTCATTAGCCTGGTAACTGAGATCACTGGATAGTTTTGTGTTAATTCTTCAAATATTTCTTTATCAGTGACTAAGTACGGTATACCCCTGATTACAACTGATAATTTTTTGTCTTCGGGGTTCACAAATGTGTAGTATTTTGTGCCTGTGTCATCGTAAAATTTTGTGAGTTTTCTAAAGTCATCTGAATTTTTTAATAGTATTTTCAGCTTGTTTTTGCAACCCAATAATTGGGTTTCAAAAGAAGTGCCGATTTTGTTTTTAATTTCTTCAATAGTAGCTTGATAATTTTCTGTGTTCATTATAAAAATTGGTGGGATTTTCATCTGTTTGTTTGAGTTAATCTGTGGTTCTTCAGGTTCAATTTCGGATAACGGTGCATATTTATTGTGCGTTGGTATTTGTGGTCTATTGTAAATTGGTTTTTTGGTTGCGAGTGGGTGCTGTAGTTTGATCAATCTGCATTTCATCTTTGTCATGTACAGTTAGCCGTGGAAAATCAGAATTGGAATTTAAGTCTAAAATTTTGGGTGATTTTTAAGTTCGGGGTTTTTTGAAAGAGATAGGAGGACTGTACTCACCCTCATCGATAATATTTCCTTGGTCTTCATCTAATACTTGTTGTGCCCACTGAGTTAATGCGTCTTCCTTCCTTATGCTCATGTTAATGAGCGAATTAGAAATTTTCTTTGCTCTCCCTTTTTCAGGGATTGCTCGTTTGTCACTTGCCTTGTTTTTCACCTTTAAAGACTTCTCAGAAAAGTCAGTGCAGCTATTTATTTTATAGAACTAAAAACTTGAAGTTTTACTAATCAAGCGATCAGCTGGGAAAAAAAAACAACTAACTTCTTAGAAAAGAAAAAACAAACTTCAAGTTACATTGTAATTTATGATTGTTTATTTAAAATAATTTACATTATATATTTTACAATCCAAATCAAAAATGTATTTACATAAGTGTAAACTGTTTGTCTGAGTTTGAAACAGATTTTCTACAGATTTAATACACTACAGAAACACATACCATTGGCTTTTACTTTCTTTCCATTTTTTAATTTCATCACGAATTTCTGCTGTTCACAGCTTTTTGAATCCTAGTTACTTTACCATCAATCCTGACTAGCATCAATTTTAACCCTAATTGAACATTTTTAAGTATTTTAAAATTTAATTTAACCTCGAAATGCTGTTGACCTCCCATAAGCCGGCAATTTTGGAACTTTCTTTCCTCTTAGATTTACAGCATACGGAAGCAAAGATGGAGTACGTACATGTACGCCGCGTCCTAATGGAGTCCATGGTATAAATCTGCAGATTTGTTTAGCTTCGGCTGTCACCGATATCCAACCTACAATATGTAGTTTAGATTCATGAATTTACAGAAATAGCCATGAAAAAGTAGTAATTTAATCGAAAACTTAATTTTCGGCCAAATTACCTGCCGATGATAGTACAATATCCGCACAGCTACTTAAACCATTGATACCTAACAGGCTAATATGAGCGGATTTTTTTAGATGAGGCCATTCTTTTAAGCGTTTATCTGAACCTGAAGGAACTAGCATGTATTTTGTTCCTAATAAATCGATATATACACGGTCGGCATTCTCCTCGGCGCATACAGTAATCGGTAAATCTGAGGATGAGAAAACTGTTAATCTGAAAAAAAAAACAACTGTTAATTAGGAAATTTATATTTATATCAATCATATTTTTTATTTTATTTATTTATTTGACATTACAACTACAAGGCTATAAAGTCCCGTAATAGCAAATAATCTCACTATATAAGTGGCGTGAATGGAGTCATCACCTAATGATGCTCTCCTGAAAATCGTAATAATACTATTTCCTTTGTTTAAATCATAATTTTTTTCCTTTCTCTCACTGCTCTAAAAAGTATTGCGATCAAATGAAATTTTTAAAATTGAATTTTTACCAGAAATATATTTTTGAGGCCCCTGAATACGAAAAAGTGGTTTCTAGAAATGCCTCTCTCTCTCTCACACACTGCGTGTGTTTGTGTGTGTGCAGCTTAACTCAAAAACGGAAAATCGCAGAAAGCTGAAAGCTTGCCATTTTGTTTAGCAGCTACCAGCGAACGTGACAATAAGATTTTGGTGAATATCGATCGACCGGAAGTACACTTTATTGAATAGATTTTTCAGTTTTTTGCTATATTCTCAAAAACGCTTCCAACGATTGTCTTTAAATCATCAGAAACATTTTCCGTGGTAGCCTGCTTCATTTTGTGGTCATCGACCGGTTTCGGGCGTTCGCCCATCTTCAGGAGGCGTTTTTCAGACAGTGTGACAACACAGACTTGCACAGAGCAAATTTAGTTTACAACCAACTGGTGTTTTTAACTGTATTAAAACTAAACTCTTAAACTAGGTCAAGGGGTATGGTCAGCTAGGTGGGAAAACACGTGTTTGGGTTGTTAAAGGGCAAATTTCCTTACAATGGAAACAACACGTGGGGATCTAATTTTTAAACTCTGTTGTTGGAGGGAGATTTACTTTACAATTAACTAATCAAAATAAAATATAAAATAAATTTAAATTAAATTGAATAACGATTTAAACTAACATCATTTAAAATTAAGCGATTTTTATAATTACATTATTTATAATTATGCATTCCACTTATTATTTCACTTTTTCACACAACATTCACATCCTCGCAAGCATGTATACCTAAATATGTTTTTTTTTTATAATTAAGTTTTTTATTATGCATTCCACTCAACATATCACCTTTTTACACAACATTCACATACATCATACATCATCCAAATACGCACACTTTTTTTTTAAATATATATATATAAAACTAGTAAATTTAAATATATATAACTAGTAGATTTAAAACTAAACCTGAAACTAAAATCCGTGTAAGAACTATTTGTTGCATGTGTAATGTTTGCACTGGTAATTGCGTTTCTGTTGCTATTGTGGGAAGAGTGTTTTGAATAATGGTTCACTGGCAAATTTTGTCTGTTCGTTTATTAAGTTTTGTGTCTTTGTTTATATATTTCGAGTTGTTCTATTATGTCAAGTCGTCGTCCTTTGTGGCCAGAATGTATTAGCTTCATCGTGGTCGTGATGTCATCGGGTTTGTGTTTGTTAGTGTTTAGGTGATTGTCTTTAAACTTGACATATCGCTAATCATTAGAATAATTTCAACTTTTATTTGAATATTTTTCTGGGAAAATGCATTTAAGGGGAGGGTTGACTTCTAGGCTTTCCTAAAAGTGCTATTTCAGGATATTGTTATTATTCATATTTTCTATATAATATTAATAAGAATTCAATGCGTTGCCAAAAGTCCAAGTTTGAAGAAAATAGGTTTACCAGGGGTACGGCTTTTTTTTATTTATATTATATAATTTTCAGTTATATGTGAAATTTGGGTCATAGGTAGAATGTATGGAACGGAGCATTTCCCACGAGAATACTCTACTGTACAATAGGAAATTCAATGAAGACTACGTCGTATGCAGAATGCAGAAGCAGATCTGAGACACAAAGTAATGCTAAATGGCGCTTTGAGTAATTCGAAGGAATGGTAGAATTTGTTTAGAAGCCCAGTTCAATTCAGAAATGCAGCGCCCCAGAAGAATGAGGAAAGAATTCACAAACGTACATTTTTTTGTACTTATAAATAATAGGAATTCCAGAGCTTAAGAGAATCATTGTTACCTGACAGATGTATCACCTTCATTATAGTCCAGCCTTGCTAAACCTGCGATAAATATTGACCAACCTGGTCTTATTAAGAATGTCCTTGGTTCTATTATTTTCTTTGGAATAGTTAACATTAATTCTTCAGTAGTCAATAAATCCAATATCTAACAACATTTACAATGCAATTACAATCATTAATAGCAATAAGAAATTCTTCGGGCTATAGCAAATTGCTAAATATTGTTATAAACCACCCAGTTTATCTGTTCTTTGTGGAAGCCAAGATTTCACAATGATTAAGCAATTGAGTTGGAGCAGTTGCTTTGCAAAAGTTCCCTAAGAAGGCTTTCGCGTTGTTATTTTCCTAATATTAAAGAAAACAAACTGATGTAAAATATACTATACAATCTCTCATACTATTATTCCTAACTATCGATTAACAAACAGATTTTCTACAAATTTGGAACCTTCTGAGCATATCTTAATGCCTTTAAGGGCAAGTGGATTAGCAATTTTTTCAGTGATTTTTGTGCAATATCTCAAACTGATGTCATAAACAATATTGACATTGACAGCCCAAGACTCCCATAATACTTATAAAGTCTGCGAAAGATAGATGATGAGTGCTACTATTTGGGTTTAAGCGTTCCCACAGCACCCCTACTATCAAACACAGTCACTCACACTGACACACTTGACATAGACTGTGACATCCAAGGAAGTCGCTTATCCACGGCTATCTATGTCCTTAATAAAATATCAGTGGAGAAACCACAATATTTTTTTTTAGTGCAAGTTTATAGTTCAATAAATTGGTACTTTCGTTTTCAGGTTGACAGAAACTTTCGAATTCGAAAATATAATACGAATGCAATACCTACTTTCTCTTATTGCAGGGAGAGAATATAAAAAGACAAAACTCGGCATGATCTCTTGTTTTTATCGAAAATACATATTTTGATGTCCACTGAGTACGAGAAAATGTTTTTTGGCAAATGGTGTGCGTGTGTGAGTGTGAATAAAATATTTCAAAAGCGCAAAATCACAGGAAGTTCAAATCTTCATACAACGCAACTGATGGTTTTGATCAAAATCCATCAACTGGAAATATAACTTTACTATCAGATTCTCGCGATTTTCTCTAAAATGGCTCCGACGTTTTTCTTTTGCCTATGCATCCTAACTAAACCCAAATGTCAATCGCTTTTATTTGAAATATTTGCCCAAATTGATTTTTGGAGGGTTCTGGGAGAGGGACTGGAATGTTTTTCTAAAGTACCACATCAATATACATACCATATATTCCACAACTTATACAATACAGAAGAAGTCGGTAGAATGCCCTCAGGAGAAGCTAGATAGAATTCCAAATTTGAAGAAAATCGGTAAACCGGAAGTTGCAATTCACAGAATAGGTTCCAGAGTTTTCAGAAGTTTCTCGTAAACGGCTTCCGTTTTTTCTCCCCAAAGCTTAATGGGCAGAAACCTATCTATTTATTTGAAACATTTTTTTAGAGATATATTTTTATGTGGATTCCGAGTAAACTGTAAAGTAAGGTGACTTACAAATAGTGCTAAAGGAAGAGCTATTCAAAGTCTGCCTAGTGCTTACTCCAGCGTATATCAAAGTCGGGTAGCCTGTCCTTTGCGTCCAGATACTAACAAATATTAGTACAGTTTACCATCACCTACTTTGATTTGTAAGGTAACTAACTTTTTAAATAAATTCTTCAATAATAACGGTAACAGGAAAAAGTGGTATGAGTATTTCCATACTAGATTGTTTTTATCATAATGTGTCAATGTCTGACACAACTTTTTGATATCCGCCCAGAGATTTTGAGTGTGTGACCAGTAAGTAAACAGGTGAACGATGGAAGTCTGCTCTAACTCCCCCCACCCCTTAAAGTAATTTGATCTCTAATTTAATGACTCACTTGATCCGAGTGTAATACACCGGGAGTATCATAAAACCATTTACTTTTAAGAAAATCTGGATCATTAGGATCTACACCAGAGCCAATAATTCTTGCATCAGCTAATTGCTGCCTATTTGGTACTGTAAAATTATCTGCTGATTGAATTTCCTCAGTGACTGGTTTTTTTGTGAAAGTACGACAAATATGTCCTATAATAAAAACAAAACAAAAAACTAGATTAATCAATGATACTGCATTTGGTGACCATGGATACAATTTATAACCATGTTGTGGTTGAGTCCGCAAAGCTGAAAGCATCAGAGATATTTAACGCGATTGACTGTTTCATTTTGTGGTCGACCGGATTCGGGTATTCATCCATCATCAGGATTTCTTGATAATACAGTCCGATAACACAGACTTACACAGTGCAAAATCAGTTTATACACTGTTTGGAAGTGTTTTGTTAAGACATAACTAGGTTGTTATGATGACAGAACTAGCTGACTGATGTTGTTTCATTTTTAAAAGGCACTGTATTCATCGTTCCTTTAAAAAATGGAAACATCAATAAGTGGAGATATATACTTAAGTTACGTTTTGGAGAAAATTTACATTATTAATTAATTACCCTACTATCTTACTATTTTTAATTGTGGTTCTTTGAGTATGGGAGCAGTATTTAATCTCGAAAGACCACTGCTTCAGTTGTTACTATGTGATGGATGCCAGAAACATATTTTATTTGAAAAATATTATTTCAAGAATATCCTAACATTCAAAAGGGTAACCCAGGTAGAAGAAGTCCAGTTACAGGAAGAGCTCAAGAACCTTGATAGCATTGTCGTCTACCCCTTCTTATCGCAGGGGACGATTTGAAATAACAATTAGAAGACATTCCTTCAGCACAGTTTGTTGTAGACACCGAAGAGAACACATCAGGACTATGCCAGTTATAAGTTAAAACGTAAGAGTTTATTCCAACTAAATTCAGTAAATTAATAAACATATTGCTGTGTTATTGAATAGCATTTAAATATTTTTAAGGAATATATTTAATTTAATCTACCAGTGTCTTCTTAAATATTCTTATTCTTCTCTCTTAAACATATATACTTACAAGCCCTTTTACAAAACCGCTCACACCACAAGCTACCAGCACACAAACACAGAACATCACAAAAAACATTTCAACTACAGTGGAATAATTAATAATAAATATGAAGTGAATGATCGTAAGACAGTATAAATAAATATATTGATAAACAATTAATTTATTATAATCATGCTATGATATTCACGTAAACAATTAATATTTCACATACTACATTCCCACACATACAGACAGACATGAAGAATGAACTTCGAGTAGAATAAGGAAAAAGCTCAAGGACACTAACCTCATAATCATAAAGGCCGATAAAAGCAATAATACAGTAATCATGAAACACAACGACTACGTAAACAATAGAATTCATAAACACTGTGGTCTTAGTCAGGTAGAAAGAAGCTCCTCTTAAGCTAGTTAGGTCTTAACGAACACTTCCAATGTTTTATCTGATTTTGCTCTGTTCAGGTCTGTGTTATCGCACTGTTTTATCAAGACATCTGATTATGGGCGAACGCCAGAAATCGGTCGATGACCACAAAATGAAACAGGCTATCACGGAAAATATATCTGATGAATTTATAACCTTATTTGTTTACCTATAAGCTGAGGTTGTGCGAATTTATTCATTTTTGTTGATTTCATCAATTGTTTTCTCATCATTTTTTCATAATTAGCTTTCTTTTGTTCGTTAATCAATCGAAGTGTTCTCAAATATAGACGCCAACCTTCAGGTCTCAATATTGGGAACTGTAAACAGAAAATGGTCAAAAACAAAATCACACAACAAATTTGAGATAAGTAAACAAAAACAATGTTAAGTTAAAATGCAAGACAATTCTGAGCAAATTTTTCACAGAAATGTTTACGCATCTTATAATATGCAAGTATTTAACATTAAAATAAAACCTTTAACAAATTCAAAGTAGTTCCTGGCCAGGGGGAAGTAGTCGCTCGTTGCATTAAATCAGCTGCCTTGACTTTGCAGTAATCGGATTGCAGAAGAGCATTGAACAGGGTAGATTTGCCAACATTAGTACATCCAATTAGGTAGACATCACCTGTAAATATCATAATATCTCAGTAAATCATTTAAGAATTAATTAATTACTTAAATTATTAAACTTTATTATCATGCAATTACCTTTATATCGCCAAATAACGTGTAGCTTGTTGATAAGCTCTTCAATGCCGAAACCTGTCTTGGCAGAAATTAGGCTGATATGTTGAATATTTGCATCAGATGGAAATGCAGATCTCAATACTTGTGTAACATTATTTAACCAACTTTTACAATCGCCCCATAACAGGTCCACTTTATTACCCACTATGAATAATGGTCGTTTCTTACCTTAGAAGAAAAAAAAAAAAATTAATTTAGTACTTTCTATATAATTGATGAAAACTTTTGATAACAAAGACAAGCTCAAGACTGCCAGTTCTTAATAGTAAACAATTTAATAAATCAAGAGACAAAATTGTCTTGATTTTTAGTTTGTTTTTTTTAAGCCTAACAATCACTGACATCTAAAATCAATTTCTCTAGAAAATAAAAGTGATATATATGCAGTTAGCATTTCATTTTTTTAGAAAAAAAATCATTCGAACCCTTATTGAGGAAACCCCCAAAAAAATCAGAAACCTATTATATAAAGGTCCTCACGCTTGGTCTAAAGACTAGCGCACTCGCCTTTCGTGCAAGAACTGAGGGGCAGAGAAAGTCGGTGCTGACCCTGCATCATGATAAAAAGTGGGAAGCGAAGGCCGGGATACACGGCCTAGGAAATGCAAATCGCTGTCTGGCAAGCCTTGGCCCTTCATGGGCTGTTGCGCCATAGGATTTTTATTATTGTTATTATTATGTAAAGTCGCACTTCCGATTAACCATTTTCTTCAAACTTCGAATTTGAGCAAGTGAGGTCTAATTTCCATATGACTGACTATTCCAGGATTATTGACCGGAACATTCATGTCGGATAGATATTGCTACTACCTAAAGAGAATAACAAGTTTCAGCTTACTGCGATTTTTCGTTTTCGAGATAGTTTGTTCAAATATACAGAAACATACATTTTTTTCGAATTCAAGAATGTTTGACATAAATGCTAGACCCTTATGTTGGTTATACGTATTAATCTATTAAAAAAATGCATTGAAGGCGTCTTAAAAAATGAAAACACAATACACAGGAAATACTCATTGACAAAATCAGTTTCCTCGGAGGGGACCCGGTGACCGTATGTCCCGAAAAAATCGTCCTGATTTTAAGAGATGTGTCCCGGCGTCTCGAATAACGACCAAAATGTCAAAAATGGTCCGACTAATAGCAAAACTTTGTACAGTAAAGTAAAAATATCAAAATCGTTACATTTATATTTTACTTTTACTGAGAGTATATGAATATCTCCGTGTATTACCTTTGCACTGGTGGGGCGGCTGTAAACTCTTGGAATATGTTTGTTCTTACTTATGCTTACGCCTTGTTATGTTATGCAGTTCGGTTACTTTTGAAAAATGTTACCAACTTGTCCCGATTTTCACTGTCAGAAATATGTCACCGTACCTAAATTGCAAGCTGTGACTTTTACAAAATGCAAGATGTGGCTTTTAACCAGTTCTCTTGAACATCGACAAGAACAGATCCAAGTTTGAACTTTCTGCGATTTTTCGTTTCTGATCTCACTGTTAAGCTTGAAAACATGCAGATTATTCTCCAAGGTTTTGTTTTATTTTTAAATGAAGGGATCTCAAAACAAATATTTTGGGGTGAAAAGTCAATTTCGGAAATCATGATAATACCACTTCCTCTTTAGCAGAGAAAAAAAATTAAAACAAGTTAAAAATGTCTGGGAAATAATGTATCTATCCTACCTATTATATCCAGAATTCCTGACCAAATACTACATGGGAAATCTGTCAAGTCCACCATTAACAATACCAGAGCGTGTTCATCCTGAAATAGTTCATATCTAAATACAGATTACAAAGAAACAAAGATATGAATTAACGCCAATATATGTAAAGAAACCCAACAATGTAAAACGGGCAAACTCGTCAGAAATAATCAGTATAGCCAAAGTAAAACAATATGTTGAAGCCATTTATTTCTGGATGATGTCATGGACTAGATGGCATTATTTTAGGGATATTAGTGAAAATCCTCTTTTAATTTCCTGGCTTTTGACTAGAGAGAGAAAGAAATGTATAATTACATTTTGATCTTTGGCCATTGATTGCGGAAAAGGATTCTGGGTCATCTCAATCACATATGATATGACCCAATCCAAAATGAAGGCCACAACTGTTAGTAATAGTAGTAAATACTTATTTAAACAGAAAAATTACCAGATATGTTTTTATATTATAATGCCACAAGTGTTAGTTTTCATTAAAATAGGTTAGAATATTACCAGTGATTGTTGCCTAATGTGTAAGAGATTTAACACACTTTATGTTCCGTTAAAAACTGTTTCTAGATAACCTAACTGCAATAGCAGTTCATAGATTACTTCCCCATTTAGTAGAGTAGTAGAGGTAGAACTCTCCTCTCTACCTAGGTTCTCCGGAGACAGCAACACATATTAAGGAAATTATGAGCGAATAATTGATGCGTAATGGAAAGTGAATAACGGTCTTTCATTGGCTGAAATGTATACTACAGAGAAGAGATGAAAAAAGTATTTACTTTTATTCTACTCAGAAGTTTAGGATAAAGATTTTTATCTACGCTGATGCTTAAAATAGTATCGTAATATTTCATGAAGTGACATCTTTGACAAGTTATGCTCAACAGATCCTTATTCTTGCATTGTAGAAAGATTTCACTTGGTAAATATCCAGGAATCGCTGGATCCTATAAACACATGTATAAATAAAATGGAACATACAGAACAAAATTTATGATAGAACTATATTTCATTATTCATACTTGACAATGCAGAAATGCACCGCATCCACCACAAGGAACTTTGCTAATTGGTACTTTTGGATTAGTTGTTCCATAACCGTAACGCCATTCCTCTAGTCCACTTTCCTCACATTCTTTCGTGTATTGTTCATAATCGTTCATCCAATTCTTCCGATAGTTGGAGACTGAAATTATGGTTTGTTGGTTATTATTCCATTAAAAAGTTAACAAAATTAAAGGCAAGTAAAAGTTTTTTGTTTAATAAAATATAAATTGAAAAACACTTAAGTTTCCAGGTTAAGACCGAGTCAGTGATTTGCTGTAAACCGACGCTTCGCCCATATTGCAATGAGCGTCTGCTGGGTCGTTATACCCTGAAGGAGCAATGAGCCATTGAGTTTGGGGAACTTGCTTCATTATCTTTCAAAGTGTAGAGGCACTGAAGAGGCTCATTGAAGTGGTTTGCTATAAACCACTGCGCGGTCTCAACCGGGAAACTCAAGTGTTTTTCCTGAAAATGGCCGGAAACCTAGAAGCGGAAAATATAAATTGTTTTAAATTTCACAAACAAAAAAACTTAATCGAAACTGGAATAGAATGAAATGGTACATAGCTAACTACATTAATTTCACCGTTACCGATATAATGAATGCATTCAAACCAAGAAAGAATGTATTGAATTTGAAACTTACAATTTAAAGTAAGATCATTCCTGTCATTAAAATCACATACTTCTTTAACTGCAGATTCATAACCAACCGCTTTTTGATCAATTTGTTTTTCATCTGAATTTATTAAATTCTTTTCATCACAAACTTTTATAGAATATGGAAAATTAACAGATTCATTTGTATCTTCCACCAAATCATGGCTCGATTTAGTATCTGGCTTGTCTTCAGATTGTATATACTTAAGAGCTACCGATAAAGGTTTAACTTTGGATTTTTCCCATTTTGCCCTTTGTTTTGCACGCTTTTCGAAAGCTTTCATTTGGAGAAAACTAAAGCGATTCAAAGTTGAATTATAAAGTATTAGATTATTTGTTGGTTCAGAAATGTCATTTTCTAGTACACTGCTAACTTTTGTGCTAACATTTCTCAGAATTTTATTAAATAATTTCGGCCCATTGAATGAAAACGGCAATAACAGCTTCAACTGAGACATCTAGAACAGGCTGGTTATGTTCTAATGAGAAATATACCATATAAAGATCTATATATTCATTAAAAGCATTCTGTGAAACATGTTTGAATAGAAAAACAACCGCACTACTACTCAAAAATTGCATATAAATTAAATCATGCTTCAATTTTGCTTCTAAAGAAACTGAGGTATATTAGTAATTTTTGATCCTACTTGACAATTATCAGAATTATTCACTGTACATTCTTTATAATATGAGAACGCACATGATGATAACCTCACTTTGAGGTTCCAAAAGATAAGTACATTCAATTTAATCGATTACAGAAAGTCTTTATTGTTGTGGTTGGTTTCTTGGTCGATGACCACAAAAAGAAGCAGGCTATCACGGAAAATATCTCTTAAAGTGTTAATGTTTGACTCTGAATATATCGATTCAATAAATCAAAATCTTTCCAATCGTAATTTTGTAAAGTGTGCTCAAACTTAAAACAGTGATGATGAGATGAATGTACTGCAAAAAGTGCTTAGATTATTAGGCTATTGTAAAAGTGCATGCATGTTTTTGCACAAAAAAGCTTGGGAATTAATCTTTGGTGAACCAAGAATTAATGTTTTACATCTCAGTGATTATTTCATAGTTGTCAATAAATGTTATGATAGTCTTGTCAACAGCAACGATCCAAATGTTTCGGTAAGTATAATGCATTTTCTTCATCTAACGTCTTTCCAGATCTGATCTGTATGAATACTTAGCTGAATTGTTTTCTGCCAGTGTTCAGTACAACGACAGTTATGCCGTGAATTTCCTGGACTAAGGAATCCACGTTTAAGACACGACTTTTATTTTGTGCATCGTTTGGACTATCCTACTAGTGGTGTAATGTGTGTGGCGTTGACTCGTGAAGCATGTGCCGCAGCGACAGTTTCCTTTGAAAGACGCCTTACAAGAAAATACTATTTAGCTCTAGTAAGAGGACACATTTCTCAAGAGCTCATAGATATTAACGATTCTATAGGTAAATATAATAACAAATTATTTTGCGATATATGTATCAAGAGAACTGTGAAATGTATAATTGTTTAATCACGATTTGAATTAAAGAAATGCATTTAAGTAATTCCTCGATAGTATTTTCTGCTGATACTATCATTTTTTCTCTACTAATTTCTTGCATTGAATTTGAAGGGCTTAGGAAAAGATTAAAGTATCCTTAATGCATTTATTAAACATTCATGAATAATAGATAAAAATTCTAGACTGATTCAAATCAAAGTTCTTTCGTACATTCAGGTGAAATGGCTAGTGAAAAACATCGTATGACAACCGTGAACGACTTAGAATGTGTATGCCCTAGGTCTGCATATACAAGGCTTCTTTTACTACAGAGAGGAATATTCAGTTCTTATCCCGCTTCTAAGGTATGCTTAAATATTTCACTCACTATTAGATCAAAATTATTATTGTTGTTAATAACTTATAATTTAAGGGATTAACTCATTGGTAGCGCGATGGTCTCCCACGCGGAAGTCCCAGATTCAACTCCAGCAGTGCTGTCCTTAGATTTTCTCCTCCAAGGAGTCTCTACAGCTCAATGACCGGTGATATGGTGTTGTCTGTAACTAGAAAACATTGTTCAGAGACCGGCACTGCACTGGGAAGACCATGGGGACAAAGTAGATCTTTCAGATCTCCTAAAAGAATCTAAAAAACTTCTAATTGAATAAGGAATCTTGATAACATTTCCTTTACTTTTATAGGTACTTCTAAGGCCGATCACTGGAAGAAGACATCAGTTGAGAGTTCATTGTGCACATATTGGACATACAGTAGTTGGTGATTACACTTACAGCCGGCGAAAGGATGTCATTCCAAATAGAACTTATCTTCATGCATTTAGGTACAGCAATTTTCAACATTTAACTTAAGCAAACTAAACTGAGATTTCACTTTTCAACACGTTTTATGCAATTTTTCTTTTGTATTTTTATGATTTCCAGATTAATACTGCCCAATGCTGTAGAAAGTTTAGATATTGTAGCTCCGGACCCTTTTTTACCAAGTAAAGAGATTTCAAAAGGATGGGTACCTGTAGAAACAATTAATTTACTTAATGAAGAGGCTTTAGCAAAATTGGAAATTGACGGATTGTAAATTATTGATAATCGTAATCTGATGTTCAACTGCCTAATGAAATTCTTGCTGTCCTCAGCTGCATCTATTTAAAACTCGATTATTTCAGGTATAATGGAATTTGCTAATTTAATCTAATATAAAGAACCAAACACAAAGATAGGATTTTCATGGAAATTACTCGTTTTGGTGAACTGATTACTTTGTCTTTGCCGGTTGTAGTACAGAACTCACAATTTGCAGTATTAACTTTGTCTCTTTTATGAAATAATTTAAACTTCTGTTCAAAGTCAGCTTAGGAAAGTCTCTTCTTAATGCAACAGTATACAAACAAAAACTCTTTTCTTTGGATCTTTTTGATGGTTTCACCCATATTGTGATAGTTGTTGGTTTTGAGTTCTAGACACACTAATAGTGGATAGTCAACACAGATTAGAATCTTATTGCAGTATTGTTCGAAATTCGGTTAAAACCAAACTACTCGATCTCAGTCTGAAGGCACTAGAATTTTGTGTCAGTGGAAGATCATTTGAAAACAATATTCTGCTAACTTAAGGTACTGCTTTCCTATATATATGTGGCAATCTAGAAACAGAAGTTTGTTTTGCTTTGCAATAAACAATAAATCCAGAATTTGCAGAATTTACCAACCTTAAGATAAACTGTCAAATCACACAATGAAACACCAAAAATACTAATCACAGTTTCTCTTTTATTTTTTATTTGTAATCTGACAAATGCAGTTTGGGTAAATTTACACCTCGTTCTTTTGTTTGGGTTCTTTGTGTTGAAGTAACCGAAAAACTGTCATCTAAGCTGTCAATTTTAAACTTGATCATATTATATTTTACAATATAATCATCCGCTGTCTCAGATTCAGTTTCAAATATATCATCTGTGGGTTTTCACTTAACATCATCACATAAAAAATATCATTATTCAAAACTAAAAGTGCATTATGTTTTGTTTCTAATAAAGCAAACTTTGCTTTCAATTCATCCATAGAGGTTGTAGATTCTTCAACATTCCTTTATAGAGTTTAGTAAAGGCCGTTCTAATTATTCGCTTATTCTCAGTCAAATCCTTTAATATAATGCGCTAAAAAAAATCATTTAATATAATGCGCTAAAAAAATATCAATAATAATTTTAATTCTTACATAATTTCAATCGTCCACAGATCACAGCTACTCAATAACTTTTCATACTTGCTTCCAACATCCTCCCACCTTGGGACAAGGGGAAGCCATGTCTCAACAGGAGCTCACTCTAAAAATATTTTAGGAACCTTAATTCTTCTACCGCTCCTAGTACATCTCTCCGACTCAGTTTGCGAAGGAACCTCGTCTGGTGTAGAAGGTTTCTGAATTTCATGTGAATCACAGTGCACTTCCAAGGGTTTTTCCAAGGGATCTAAGTAACTGTCCTGACTTAGTACGGAGCCTGACAAGACGTACTTCTCCATCATTCCAGGTAGTAGTTCTTCAACCAGTACCAAAGGCCAATCTAACCTCTTTGCGTTGTCATCGCTTGTCATTAGGACTACATCTCCCACTGCTATCTTGTGTCTTGTTGTTTCTTTGGTTCCTGTTTTAATAGCCCTAGGTACTCTGATCGGAATCGTCCACGTAATTCCAGACTTAATCTTCTTCTGTACCGAACACGTCAATTCAAACTTTCATGGTCTGCTGCATCTAAAACCGAAATACCAGATTCTTCAGATCCTTGACAAACACAGCTGGCGTAAAAGGTGTAAAATCGATTGTACTACCAGAGATGTATGTAAGTGGGCTACTATTCATCACAGTCTCACAATCAGTTAATATTGTATACAATTCTTGAAAGGTTAGACTAGCTTTTCCCAAGACCCGTCTCAGTATATTTTTTAAAATTCTAATTAGACGCTCCCACCAACCTCCCCACCAAGGAGCTCCAGGTGGAATTAATATCCATTTAAGGGGGGAATCATCAATCGCAGCTGCGATTTTCTCCCAATCAGTCTTGCTTAAAACATTCTCGGCAGCAACAAAATTAGTACCATTGTCAGAAAACACAACTTTGGGTCGGTCTATTCTATTTACGAATCTTCTGAAAGCTTCTAAGAAAGCTGGTGTAGAAAGAGCGGTGACCCATTCCAAATGGACTGCTCAGTACACTGCACAGATAAATAAGCATACGTACGCCTTATCCCCATTTCTCAAATATAAAGGACCAGCATAATCTATGCCCGTCCTCTCGAAAGAATAAGCGTCTCTACTCTGCTTGAAGGAAGAGCAACTGGGGCCGTCTCCAAGTGCTTACTGGTAAATCTCTTGCAACGGGTGCACTTATTAACTGCCGACTTTACCGTTCTCCTGCGGTATGAACTTTCATTCCTTACTTTCACTACAAGAGTTTGTTAAAAAACCATACTTGAGGTTACGTTCGACAGACTATTCTCTTGTGAGACCACTTCACTTATAGATTTGGATGAGGAACACATAATGTTTTGTGAGGAACACATAATGATGGCTTTTCCTTAAGCAAATAAAACAAGTCCTGATTTGAGGAGTAAATTTCTTCTCTGATCAAATGGAATATTCAGTGCTTCCTTAGCACGTTGAGCTAAAATGATCTAATTTACAAAAAACGCATACATTTTTCTCAGTGTTAACTAAGCCCGTGGCCGTCATTATGTTTTCACGCTTCTCAATTATTGCTTTCCTGGAACAAAAAGCATTCTTTACAACTTCTCTTTTAAAGAAATCCATTAATTCGCCTAATCTCATCTTGAGCGAAGAGTCATGGGTATCGTGAGATGTTCACTGCCATAACCGTTGGACATGTTCTAGGAGGCAGGACTCCACCAAAGGGTATAGCATAGTAGAACAGGTATCCGACGTTACTCCTAATGTTTCCAATGATCGGAGCTGGCCTTCAAGTATCAACATGTCAATCAAATTTATCCTTCTCGTAAAATTGTTCATAAGCTAGTTTCAAAAGCTCCCTTACATACACTTCTACTAATAGATCTTTAGGCCCGTAAGTGCCTTTACACTTTCTAACGCTTTCTTATAATTATTTCCTGTGGGCGGGTATCCTGTCACTAATTGAAAAGCTTTGAACTGGGAGAAATACTTTGAATCAGATAATCAAACTTATCTCCATCTGAGATACTGATATCTTCATCAGTCCGTTGGAATTTGTTCCAAAACGGAAGCCAATCTAATAATTCCCCATTAAAAACTTTTAAATGCAGTTTGGGTAAATTTACACCTCGTTCTTTTGTTTGGGTTCTTTGTGTTGAAGTAACCGAAAAACTGTCATCTAAGCTGTCAATTTTAAACTTGATCATATTATATTTTACAATATAATCATCCGCTGTCTCAGATTCAGTTTCAAATATATCATCTGTGGGTTTTCACTTAACATCATCACATAAAAAATATCATTATTCAAAACTAAAAGTGCATTATGTTTTGTTTCTAATAAAGCAAACTTTGCTTTCAATTCATCCATAGAGGTTGTAGATTCTTCAATATTTTTCAACATTCCTTTATAGAGTTTAGTAAAGGCCGTTCTAATTATTCGCTTATTCTCAGTCAAATCCTTTAACTTAGACGTCATTTTTTTATTATTATTTTTTTTTTAATCTGTCGCCACAAAATGTAAGATAAACTGTCAAAACACACAATGTTACAAATACTAATCACAGTTTCTCTTTTATTTTTTATTTGTAATCTGACACAATACAATGAGCAAAATCATTTAATATAATGCGCTAAAAAAAATCAATAATAACTTCAATTCTTACATAAGTGCTCACAGATCACAGCCTACTCAATAAATTTTCAGACTTGCTTCCAACACAACCTTTTGTTGATAATTGCAGTTACAAAGAACTCTAATGGACTCTTGCTTTGTTGACCGTTATTATTGCTCTAGTGATTTATTATTAAGAAAATATGAAGCTTTGTATTTATTTCTTCTTCGTTCATTGCGATTTCATGCTGTATATATTTGAATTGAGAAGGAAACCAGTTTTAATTGCTTATATTTAAATAGGGAATTTATTTTTTTCGATTGATTTAACATTAATAAGTTTCTGTGTAGGGTTCGCATTAGCTTAGTGGTAGCGCGCTGGAGAATCCGAGACTAACAGTGCTCTCTTAGATTTTATCCTCCTAAGAGCCTCTGCATCTCAGCAGGTGATGGAAAGTGTTGTCTGTAACGACAGAAAACCACCCGGAAGCCGGCTGGTAGTTCACTGAGAAGGCTCGGGCGCCTTTGCTTATAGATGTTGGCGCCCCTTAAATAAAAAAATAAAATAAATAAATAAGTTTTTCTAAGAAACATTTTTAATACATCACTCTGCATTTTTACTAAGTTAGTAATTTATCATATAGGTCTCAGTGTAGGTAAAATAGCGAATTGATAACAATCTATACATAATTTTTATATTTACCTAAATAGATTTTCTCCCAGATATTATTCTGATCACACCGAAGTGACAACAAAGTATATGTGAACACATTATTAAAACTCTCCATTTCTAATCGCCCTTTAATTTTAATCTAACGATGCCCTTGGCACCACCTTCGTAAGTTGACGGTAAGTAATGAACATCATAGATCTGCACGGGTCCATAGTAGATATCTAGGTAGAAGTGGATTTAACTTGCTTTATTATTCTCTCTCTACTACACATTTAGGATACATATAATATTATTTACACCACCTAGTAGGCGGTATATTAATTTAATTGTATTTTTTGTGTGCAGCTGTTTTTATAGATTCAGTGAGTTATGATGGACACCATTTAACGTGAATCGAAAAGCAAGATTTAGTTTCTAGTTTGATTTAATTTCGAATTAAAATTTAATTCTTATGAATATGAAATTTAATTCTTAATTAATATTCAAAAGTGTGTAGATAGATACAAGATGCAGATTTTTTTTAAAAAATAGTAAAGTTTGTGAAATCTTTATTTTAACAAGTTCCTTATTTAATTTTATTAAAAATTTACTTATTTTGGATCAAAATCATTGAAATTTACACAATTATATTACTTCGATGTAATTTAGGAATCCATGACCTTACGTATATATTTCAGTTTTTATTGCTATTTATTTATTTTTTAATTTTTTTTTTTTAATTTTTAGGCACGTCAACATCTATAAATTTATTATATTTATAATTTGTATCACATAATAAAACAGATATGAAAAACAAAATTCTTTCGTTATTGATTGTACTTTAGCTATCATTTAATATTGATAATTTTTATATGACAGTGCAAATATATATTTTAATACCATTTAATTGCCACTTGTTCAAACTTATACAAAGGTTCCTAATACATCCACCTTTACATCCAGTTTAGCTAATTTGCAGGATGAAACGAAATAACTTTTCCGGTTCTGGAACTTACAACGCATTTCCAATATTGCTAGATTGCTTAGAGCCATCAATGTGTACACAACAATTTGGAGGCCATTTGCTAGTTATATAATCTTTAACTGCTGCATAATTTTCTTGTTCAGGTATACATATTGGTCATTTCTCCTCATAGATGTGTACTTATTTCATTAATTAAATGTTCATAATCTATCTTATACAAAAATTATTGTGTTAACTTAATGAAACAATGTTATATTATGAATATGTGGTTGTAGATGGGACCTCAATGCTGGATAACATCTGGGATTTAATTCATTCCATTTTTGTTATTAAACACACACACACACACGCACGTAGTAGTAGCATAACCTTATAACCTCCACCGCATAGCAATAAGAGAAGTGGTAACGGGAACATTAAGTTAAAGTTAAGTCTCTTCCCGAATTGAATAACTTTACTCTGACGATGGATGAAAATCCGAATCCGGTCAGGATCAACAAACTTGCATGCTACGACGTATAAAATCCCAAATGTTATATTTTATTTCTAAATACTTGTAGAAAAATCATCTCTTTAGAACCTCTCAAAAATTTATTATTAATAATAGTCTTTATTATAAATAATATACAAAACAAACAGTAAAAAAAAAGAAATAATTGAACTTCCAAAGACGCCAACCATGGTTACAAACCGTCGGTGGAGTCGAAAAATTATACATCAAGTAACTTTATACCATCAATTAAATCAAAGGATTATTACCGTTAATAATTTTGAACATGAATATATGCTGCTTTAATATAATTAACAAAGGAGACCAGATACGACCATTTAAATAGACCAGTGCTTCCTCTGCAGAGAGCTGGCCAAGATATCTTTGCCTAATTCCCGAGTGTTTCTTACAATTCGCTATGAAGTGATACATTCGGTCAGCTACAATATTATTATACAGTTGACAAGGTTCACATTCGGCTTTTTGATACAGGGCAAAGCTCCCTACTTCAATACACCCCCACGAGTCTTCATAAGCCAACGCGTGTGTTCCAAAGACAGATTGCACCTTAAGTAATGATTATTCCCAAGATCAAGCTTGAGCTCTCTATATAAAGGATAAGCTTCGTATTCTTTAACTTTATTAGCAAACTGCTGAAGTCTAAGTTAAGCTTTTTTTGTAACTGTCCAGATATATCCCTCCACTTATCTTTATTATTTAAACTGATTACCAAATTTATTGTACACTGATCCATAAGATTCAAGATATCTTTAAACGAATATAGCTTTTTCTCAACAATATGTGTAGCAACGATTTTGGGGAATCTACCATCCGGCATGCCAAAAACTTTGAGGATGTAATTGCAATGTATTTTCAAAGTGTGCGTAAATATTGGGATATAGCCAACTTCGTTATAGATGAATGCGGTTGGAGTAAACATCGGTAATCAAAACAACCTTTTAATAAAAAAGCGAAATAACTTTTCCGGTTCATCATGGAAAACACTTCCCCACACTTGAGCTCCATAACAGAGTATGGAGCGGCTGACCGTATTAAAAAGCCTGAGTTTTGAATTTTAATTTATATTAAAAGACAAGGTTATCCCTTTTTATAATTGTTAATTATAGTTATTAACAATTTCTATCTTTTCCTTAAAAAAAAAAACACATCTCTCATTTTTTGCCAGTTTTCCTTCAATTCTTAAAGACCATAATCTTAGAATTGCTCACATTAATTTTTAAATTCCACAAAGCAGTATAACTAGCCAGGCAGTTAATCATCCTCTGGATCAATTGCGGTTCAAAAGAAAGAAGCCCTATGTCGTCGGCGTAGGCTAAGATCTTAATTTTTTTTAACCTACTACAATTCCTCCCCTCTCAAAAAATCAATATTCCCAGACAAAGGTTCAAATAAAAAGTAACACATGTACACATAGAGCGGATTAGCTGGCTCAGTGATAGCACTACTGAACTCCTATACGGAGCTCCCGGATTCGAATGCTGCCCTTAGCTTTTCTCCTGCTAGATGCTCTACAGTTCGCTGTCCGATGATGAACAGGCTTGTCTATAAGAGAGACCTTGCTTGGGTCCGACAGTGCACTGAGAGCCTGGGGGGGGGGATTTTAGATCTTTTGGTTCGCAGTACCATTTACACAAAAAAAAAGGCATTTCCTTGTTTAAAGAAAACTGTTGGAGCCATATATCGAGAAAAGTAGCAAAAATCCATTCAGAAAAGTGTATTTTCCACCTAAAGGATTTTGAGCGAGATCTTCCTGTCGGATCACGTGATGGTAGCCAGATAGTATATCAAGTTTGAGCCTAGTGTGAGTTTTTGCTTTTGAGTAGATAACTAACTATATTACACATAAAATATCCAGTTGAAATATCTATCAGAGATATTTTCCATGATAGCCTGCTTCATGTTGTGGTCATCGCCGGTTTCGGACGTTCGTCCATAAAGGATGTCTTGATAAAACAGTGTGGTATCACAGACTTATACAGAGCAAAATCAGATTATACAATCGTATGTGTAAGCGTGTTTTATCTAGACATCCTGATAATGGGCGAACGCCCGAAACCGGTCGATGACCACAACATGAGGCAGGCTATCATGGAAAATATCTCTGGTATTTCTTTACAAAATAACAACAAAGCTATACTCACTACAACAATTACAACACAATAAATATTTACATACAATGTCGCATTCAGTTAGCCTATAAATTTCAAATTCCCTCAGTGCATTTTTACTCTCGATTTTACTTAGTTATAGAAAACATTCTTCGTTAATTAAATCGCATATTTTTAATGTTATACTTGAAGTAAGAATTTACTATAATTTAGTTTTTCATCAGAAAGGAGGAAGTAAAGAACGAACTTTTAAAAAATGGATGTTCCCGCACCGAAAGATAAAGTGGTGGCATCTGTTGACCAAACTTTCCAAACGAATGTAGTACCTGTAATTGTTAATAGAGAACAGTGCAGTTTGGAACGGTTTGTGCAGTGAGTGGGAGACTGGCTTTTGACTCCATTACAAATAGTATTTTATTTTTGTGTGCGAACAAAGCAAGGTTAAACTGTAACAATGGAAGCCTTCTGCTTTTGGTATAGCCAAATACACTATTATAATGCTAGAATTTCATGAAGATAACCAGATGTTTTGGCATCATTTCAAACAAAATGTATGGATACACTTTTTATAAACAAACATTATAATAGATTTGCTTTTTTAAATAATGGCTAAAAGAAGTGTAGAAGTTCAAGTGTTAGACAGTGATTTTTCGGTTTTATTACGTGAATCTGTCACTTATGAGTTTAAAATGGAGACAAGATCAAAAAATAAATTTAGAAATTTCATTATGTTTTGCATGTTTCTAGCGTTGACTGGAATAATTTACTTTAGTTATTTTTGTTCAGACCAAGTGTGCGCTCTAACTCCGCGTAAACCTTCTTGGACGGAATGGAATCCAAAAATTCCCGTCCAGGATAATTTAGGAAAACCATTAAGCTTACATTCCAATCCGTACAACTCAAAATCCTCAAATCCTGGACTTAGTTACGACGATGTATTGAATGAAAATTTTCAGTTTGACATGAACGCTCATGATGTTATGGTATTTTTACATATACAAAAGACTGGTGGTACATCGTTTGGTAAACATTTAGTCCAAGATCTAGATCTGCAACGACCGTGTACATGTCAAAGAAAACGGAAAAGATGCTATTGTTTTCGACCTAATAGAAATGAAAATTGGTTGTTCAGTAGATATTCAACAGGATGGAAATGTGGTTTGCATGCTGATTGGACTGAATTGACTAGCTGTGTGGATTCGGAATTCGACAAAAATGAAGGAGATTCTGTTAAAAGAAGGTAATATTATTATCTATTTTGCCCTCTTTCATTTTGTCACTGTTAACACGAAGTGTTGCTATCGTATCAAAGTTTCCGAATTGAGCATACGTTTGCAGTTTCGAGATTAAAGAAAAATGTTTAAAGCATAAGTTCACTGTGGACATACACCCCAAACTGAACAACGTCAGGAAGGTTACTACCTAAATCTTCAACGGAAGTGTGACTACTGATTTTTTGTTTTGTTTTAAATTAATTTCTGAAAATGTCTCCAATTTTTTATAATCCTAGCGATATGTAGATCTTTCATTTCTGTTTGAATCATTTTTATGGAAAATTTGATTTTAGGATGTTTCGACGTAGTAAATCTCTAAACTGCCATCTCAGTAAATCAGCTTAAGAGACACTAAATATTTAGTATAAATGCCTATTTGTCAATCATAACAGTGAGAATTGTAAGAGAATATGTGATTGTTTTAATTACTGATTTTCCTTTTTGGCAAGTAGTGACATCAAGCTTGTTAAGAAGCATTGGAATAAATATTTTTCTTATATATATGATATCATTTCTGAAATAACAGTTTCTTCTTCTCCACTAGTCTCTGTACGAGTGTGTATTGTCGCCGACGTTATAGTGAACCATCTTCGTGAGTTTAACTCATTTGGTCAATTTTCAATTTCATTTCTTTTATGAATTATCGCTCTTAGTTAACTAATTGTTTTATTTCATGCACAGAATGATCTTGTGTTATTTTGTAATTAAAATTGCATATTTGTATAGACATGTGTTTTTAATGTTCGGATTTATTTGGCCTGCCAAAACCACTGAGACTCTTCCCTCTCTTGAGCATGTTCAGTTTATTCTGATCTTCTTAGAAAAGACTGCTCAATTAACTTTTTATCTTTTAATAATGATCGGATACCAAAAACTGATTTTCCGAGGTAGGTTACAACTTCCATTTTTAGTATTTTGGTTTCCCAGTCCTCAGTCATTGCAAATAGGAATTGCAGGATTGGCTGATGAGTACACTTATTTAGGCTTAACATACCAATATATACAAACTCTAGCTCCTCCACCACATGCAATCACTTCTACCCGCATTATTTACTTATTGTATGGCTCGCCAATACCTTTGTTTGGGCATTGACGCCCGGACCCTTCTCATGCTCACGTTACAAACAACTCAGTCATGCCCATCATCGAAGTTGAGCAGACTGAAAAAATCTAAGGACAGCACTCTTTGGTCCCAAACCCGCATCTACAAACCTAATGACATTTTTTATAGCTGTGTGATTTAAGATTTGGCATCATAGCCACTTCTGCACTCATTTGCCCATTTAAAGTGAATTACAACTTACTGTACTGTACAACATACTGTAAGTGTATTGAGTTTGTTATCAATTCACGCTATTGATTATTGATATTTTATCAAAATTATAGGTACTTCTATATAACATTACTTCGAGAGCCAATATCACGATATTTATCAGAGTTTCGCCATGTTCAACGAGGAGCCACTTGGAAACATTCTAGACATTGGTGCGGTGGCCGAGAGGCTACACCAAGTGAACTTCCACTCTGTTATGATGGTGAATCTTGGACAGGAGTTACGCTCGATCGATTTATGGCATGCTCTTATAATCTTGCTCACAATAGGTGAGTATCTATAACATATCAGAATTTTTGTTTTTGTTTACGGTTGGCTCAATAATGATGAGTTCACTCTAATAGGCAAACACGAATGATGGCTGATTTAGCCCTAGTTGGTTGTTACAATACATCTTATATGTCGCCACTGGAACGAAACAGAGTTATGTTAGCCAGTGCTAAAAGAAATCTAGCGGCTATGGCATTCTTTGCGTTGACAGAATTTCAGAGGGTGAATAAAATTAGACATTTGATTAGTATAATGAATTATTTTAATACTATATATATAAATAAATTATGTCTGTTTATGTTTAGATTGGTCAGTATGTATTTGAAGAGACATTTAATCTAAGATTTGGTGTGCCATTCGATCAACATAACGCAACTTTGTCCAGTTCCACACTATCTACACTGACTGAAGCGCAAATTAAAAAAATCAGAGTTCTTAATTCACTTGATATTGAACTGTATGAATTTGCTAAAACTTTAATGTACAAGTGAGTATGATTTTGTTGTATATAGTTCTTAAGCAATATGTTCAATGTTCAACATTGATAAGATTTACCAATCCAAATCAGTAATATGCTGCGATAATTTCTCTGAGAACAAAATTAAGCCTTGCGCTAATCAACTCCTCTTTTGGCAAGTATAGCTGCTTCAAAGAAAAAAAAGCAATCTGAGGTCAGTCCAAATCCAGAAATCCTCCTGAGATTTAAAGAGATCCGAACAAAACCAGAAATGCCTTACAGTCTAGGCCTCGATAATGGCCCACAACAAGCCTCACTGGAAGGTCTGACAGTTATACAAAAAGACGAATGAGTGTATCTTCTATCTATATACTTACCAAAATGCCCAGAATTTAAGTAGATTAAAGCCCTTGAAGGACAAAGCAGTATTTCGCCATTAGCCATATTTGGGTCCCTCATTTTGGTCGTTTTTCGCTCTTCTACCATAGTAGCTAGAGCTTACGCGGTGTAACCTGTGACTAATTTGCTTCTAGGTCTCACATTGTATTGAGACCATTCATTGTGCTGGCCAATTAGTGAAGGACATCTCTGAATTAGTGAAGGCATATTGCTAGAACGCGCTAATTTTGAGGTGACTCTATTAAGATACTGAAGTCATCTGACTAAATTCGCTCATCCTTAAATCAAACTGAATTCAAATGGAATTCTCTTCCATTGAGGGCATTAAAAAACACATATGCCGCTGAGACTTCTGCCCAGATTAAATTAATTTTTTGTTGACTCCAGGTTCCTTGAAGAAATTTTTTAAATCTACAACCGACTAAACTAATTCATAAATTTGGTTGCTTTGAAGCTGCCGATGGCGTAGTCCTATGTCTAGTGTATACGCCAGTAGCAATTCTGGGACCATTAAAAGGAAGAGAGGCGCCCATTTCAGCCAACCAAACTACGTACTCAGTACCTATGATTCCAAAATAAATTGGTATCCTCATTACAAGGATCTCCTTGAGAGTTATAAGCAACTCTCCATGTGCATCCTAGCAAATTAGACCTTTTCAATTGCGGAGCCACTTAATGGATATACTGCAATAAATTGTCTAATAACAGCATTCTGAACGTAATTCTAGACCGCAAAGGCTTACGAAGGGCAAGGCTGTCAGGCTGCGATTTTTGTTACAGCATAGATATTATGTTTAAGTTGTATGTTTTGCATAATTACAAACCGCTCAATTTCAAATTTTATTCATGATCAGTATCAAATATCCACGCACATATGCAAAGCGCACAATATTTCTCCAGTGATGGAGTTTTTTTTTGTTCACTAGCCATTGATCGTATTATTTGTATTGTGCGATGTTTGCTTAGTGGAATACAATGTAGCAGGGTCCATAATGTATTATTCTGCAGTATGCAAAATAGTCTGAAAAGTTTCTTAAAACAAAATATATGTTTACCTATGATAAATTTAGATAATGTATAAGTGTGTTCATTTTGTAGGAGGTTTAAAAAACTGAAATCAAGAGATCCACAGTTTGAAGAAAGATTCAGCAATCTTGGCAAATTACCCGGTAGGACGGAATTTAATTGGGACCAAGTAATTGAAGACACAACTTACTCAACAAACACGTAGTTCCATCTTTTTATTTTATTCCACGTACTTAATAACAAAGAATGCTAAATGCTTTTTGAAGAAATTGTTAAAACAAAAGTAAAATTAGATAAGTCTCCTAGAAAAGGAACTAGACTCTTAAGTCCAAGAAATACAGGGGTGCACCACGAAATCTCTCCCTATATAAACAAAAGCGCCAATTTTACTTACAGTGTTGCCATTATTTATTTTTTCTCCCCTATTTTGAAATGTTTGCAAAGTGAAAATTAACGTAAAATGGAGTCTGACTGCATTTAAATTGGGATTGTTTGATTAAATTTCTGGCTGGTAAAGAAGTATAGTACAGTATCTTTTTACATTGCATTAATTTTCAAATTCAGTTTTTTTGTTTTGTTACTTATAGAAGAATTCTATGAAGCCTTCATTCAGTCAGATTACACCAAGAACTTCGTTTACTTAAAACTTAGCGGATTTGCGCTTTTCTTGAATTTTTAAAGGAAAGACAGTCTATCGGTAAGTTTTTTTTTAATATACTTATTCTAACAAAGAACGTCCAATTTTCCGATTTTATAATAAATTTATCACTAATATAGTTTTGATATTGAAAGTCGTAACAAGGAAAGAAATGTTATAAATAAGGTTGTTTTGGCCGTTGTTGACATTCCAAGTCCAACGATAAAAATTAATCACTTTACTCCTAGACCTTAGCTTGACAGTTTCTTTCACCGATGTGTTCAAACGTTGAATAATAAATTTTTTCTAAAGATATAAAAACAAATTATCTTTGTCTCCCGTCAGCTATCGTTGTACTGGAAGAAATAAATATTCGCGAATTATAGTAAATTTGAACTAAATATTAATGAAAAATCACCTCTTTATTGACTTTTATTGATTAGATTACAATAATGTGATCAGATTATGACGCGAATTTCTGTTATAGAAGTAGCTCTGGAAAATACATTAAATTACATGAAAAATTGTAAAACTAATTCAGTGATTTAAAAAAAAACAAAAAAAAAAAACAGAATTCAAATATTGTTTATATCATTTCTATTAAATGTCTTATCAAAATTTTACAAAGGAGGATATCATTAATAATTTTTCAAACACTTTAAATTTATACTAGTCATATTATATAATAGATAGTAAGCGTTGCTGTGTACCCACCAGCTATTCATTAAAGGAGAGTTCATTGCCTTCTTAATGGATTTACCTTTAAATGGTTCTTTTTTATAAAATATTAAAAACATTCATTAGTAATTTATTCATGGATTTATCAGTGACAGTTTTTTTTCCAAAGTTTAGAAGTTCTTAAGTGTGGAATGTTTGAAATAGGAAACTTTCATTGCTGACATTCTAAATATTATGGTCAGTGATGCGCTTATAATCGTCAAGAACTAAATAAAATTAATAGTGCCATTTTTCTTTTGAGTTGCCATAAGCTATGTGTTGCTAAAAGTAAAACTGTCGCGGAAGGATTAGATATAAATGAAATTATTACATTAACACAATTGATTCAGATAATATTACAGTTATTGATCTTTAATGGCGGCGTTTTCTGTGTTTCTTTTTGTTTTCTTAAATTGTTACAGATAACCAATAAGAACGAAGACATTAAGTTAGGTTTAGTTATAATACAAATTTTAAACAAACAAAGTCAGAGCCCAATTTTCGAAATTAAAAGTTAAATAAGTAATTATAAACGATAAGAAATGAATATTCCTTCTATTATAGGATGAAGACAAGTTTGTCGAGTCATAATTTTACTGTTTCATTTCTGTCAAATCAATTTCGCTTCAAATTTAAAATATCATCTGGCATTGGTTCTATAATATATTATAAAAATAGACTATTTTATTTATTGAGAATTTATAATTAAAAGACAAAACTTAATACTTAATCACACCATTACAAATAATTAGTAATAATTTTCTTAGATCTTAGTGTGAGTCCCCTGCGCAACAAATTTTTACATATGAAGTTCAATTTCCGACCAAATTGTTAGTGTAAACTTCTTCGTTTGGCGGATATCTCTGCCCCGCGGATGGTTCTTCATTTGAGAATAACTGCCCTCTGTTCTATTGTTTTTTAATGGAACTTTGCTCCAATGTTAATGGTACTAAGAATACTTAAGGACTACATTAGTTTTTACATTTACTTGTAATTTTGTTGCGGTAATTATGAGTTAAATAGGACCCAACATGGCGAATACCCCTCCCAAAGCCCATCCCTTTCCACTATCATCGCCTACCTCAATACATGAATTTACTCGAATTCCACTTTGCTACATTGTTCTTTCATTCAGCTAACTTGCTGGCCTTGCACGTTTGTTGTACCCGGTATAATCTTATTACTTGCAACAGACATCAGAATTGTCGCGGCCGTTCGATTTCGACTGGTTCGAAGAAACATTTTTAAAACAACTGAATAGCTTTTGCCCACTAATTATGCGACCCCTATTTTATTTTATTTATTTTTTCCCAAATTTAGCATCATCTATTGCTACGGTCCCATCAGAACCGTCCAAAGTGTAGATTCTTTCAAATCTAATAGCTATGTAAATCTAAAGGTAGAAATGGATACAATCGACAACGACATCGCCAATGACGCCAGAATATAATAAACTCTTAACATATTAGTTATGCTTTCCAAAAATCGTATTTCTTACATTTGAATAAGAAAAATTACTTCTCAACGCATTATCATTTTTTTTTCTTCGACATGAACCTAAAATTGCGAGTATTGAATTTGTATAATGGTCATATACAAATGATTTTATGGTCAAAAAGAATGCTTCAGAAATAAATGAGGTTATATGCTAATTGTGATTAGATAGATAACGTAACAATTTTAATAGTGGTCATGATAGGAAGAATGATATTTGGAAGGGATTTTAGCCATGTTGGATTCTGTATAACTCACAATTATCGTTATATATATATATATTATATCATTATATTGTAATGATACTTAAATTTCGAATTAAGTAAACTTTTTTCGTCTTGAAGTTAAGTAAAGCTGAATTTGAATATTTGCGATTGAACGTCAAATATTATATTATATTAATACTTTTGTTTAAAAATTAAACAGAATCAAATATTTGCATGATTTGGAAGGCACATTTTGGATCTCATCCATTGCAGCACTTCTCGATGCTACCACTAGCACAAATGAATAAGAAACGGCTAGGCCTAAATACAATTAAACAGATAATAGCAAATATGAGAGTCAAAAAACCATTAAGATGCGTTCTTCGGGTTGAGATTCGTTCCAGTTTAGTATAAAAGTGATATCTTGCTTATATTTAAATAGTTTTGAGCCAATACCCAAACCAACAATTTCCCTTAAGATGTCTGTTGCAATAAGTGACTAAAACGTTTGATCCATACCAAAAAGACGGCAAAAGAAAAAAAAAATTCTTTAGCTGTTTAAAATGTAAATCAGAAAGTGAAGTTGCGAAGCCTTAGCCAAGTTGTGATGAAGCTGAAGATTTCACTAATAGCTTGAATAGAAAATTTTTATACAATCGATTCTTTCTCCCATGGAATTAAGAGAAAGTAAAAAAAATATGAAATTCTCTTAAGACTTTTTCTGGCTGGAATTTCTTTCACTTAGAATTAATAAACTTTCTACTTTATTAGTCGTCGGACGTTTTATAGTAAATAGTTAGTAGAAGCTTACACTGAATCAGTTGAAGGGAAATTACATCACAATTCCCACCTTAAATATGCTTCAAATAAAAGTGATAGATACATACGTCTATTACATACGATTAGAACTTTTTTCGAGAATACCTGGGAAAACCTGAGATTTAAGCATTTAGTAAAAAGATACTTTCGTTGAACGATTTTTTACTCAAATCTTCCTGGCGATGCCTGAATGGAATATTACGTTTGATCTTTCTGTGAATTTCCATTATTATATGCAATTGAGAAAACCATTTTCTTGGATTACAAAAAGAATTTTCAAATAAGAATAAGAGGATAGATTTTATGATAATACGAGTAAATCTCCATTTAATCTCAGCATAGCATGCTTAAACTTACTTCACAACTTGAACTCATGGCAAGGCCTCTCGTACAAAGATTTTACAAGTCAATTTTTAATAAATACTTGAATATTCAGAAAATTTGATAAAATAGTTTTATTTTAATATTGTTAATCTTATGAAATAGTTTTAATAGAGAGCAACCAAAATTTCTTGACTTCATTCAATAAACGAGAGCGTTGTAAACATTTTACTGTCATGATTTTTAGTTAATATTTCGATGATTTTCGTAATCCTCCGCTCAAAATCGCCTCCAGTTCTTTTTAATTCTAGGTCATGGAATTTTGCTAGACTCGTCAAAGTTTTCGACTGGTACTTTTATTAATTGTTTCAACTCCATATCAGTTATAATGTTGTACAATTTATGCACAAATACTTATTATTATATTTCAAGAACTGTTCTCTGCCAACAAAAGGAACTTTTCCTCAAAAAAAAAAACTTTTATTTTATAATTACTGAAATTTGTGTATAAAAAATAAAAAACAAGTTGTAAAAGCACAAGTCGGTATAATTATCTTCATGCGATTTTTATTTTATTATGAATAAATGATTCTTTATTTTAAAAATGTGAGACTGGAATTAATATATTACCAAAGATAATTTAAAAAATAATAATAGAATTAAGAAAATATATTGTATGTTTGTTAAAAAAAAAGAGTCAAGAAAGAAAAACCATTAATAATTGTAAATATTGTGTGTAATGTTTATATTGTAAATAATTATAGCTGCCATTTTATTTTGATGTATGTTATAATACATTAAAATTAATACCTAACACTTTACCATTTAGTCAGACAAGTAAAAAAAAACAAACAAAAAAAAAGATTTTGTTATAAAATAAAAGGTTATGTATAAAAAAAAAAATGGCATTTTTATTCAGTTACCCTTTGACATATTATGTAAATATAGGACGCTATGAAATTATGTATTGGATCGATCTCAGTACAAAGTAATGTGTGTCAAGCATGGTTCTTCATCTTAATTGATAACCTAGATTAAATATTCCCCAGAAATCCATCTGAAATCAATTTTTCTAAGGATTTTTTTTTTTTTAAATCGTGGAAAAGTGAAAGTAAAGTCGGGTTGACAAATATTCACTAAGACTTTCTATCTTATGCGATTGATGGTGGTATAAAGTTTCAGATAATTTATGTTGATATAATTTATCTCAAATAAATATATGATTTTTTTTCTTTATTAAGTAATTTACAATATTTATTAATAAATATGATCCCTACAAGTGCTAATAATTTACATATAAATACAAACTCGTTATGTTTAATTTTAAAGATTTTGTTTTTAATGAAAAATAATATTAAGTACCTTATTTAATACATTATAAATACTTTGTACAATATTTGGCAAATTGCACATAACGCGCGTTCATACTTCATCGTGCGTTAATACGTTTGAAATATATAAAAACAAAAATATATTTAAGCCATTTTTTTTTTGTTCTTTATCTCTTATGCTTCTTTTAAAAAATATTATAATTTATGGAATGTTAACAGTTTATAATCTCAATTATATTTTCACACCAGATTAATAATTAATTAATTTGTTTTTTTCTTATTTAGTGTTCAAAGCAAAGACTTTTCAAGCATAATGGTTTCAAAGCCACTTGGTTGGGTTTCAATAAAGTCTTGCGGTATAAAATCCAAAACAGCACCATCATCAACTAAAAAAAAAAAAAAAAAAAAAAAAAAAAAATAGATATATAGATAGTACGCAAATAAAAATTAAGCGATAACACATGATACCTACCAAATAAAACTGGGTATACGGTGCCTCTAATTCCGGATACAGGTTTTTCTAGGCACTTCCCATTCAGGTGAAAATTTAGTTCTATATGATCGTAGGTAACTCCCTGCAAAAACGTAGATTACTTATTAATTATATGATTTAGTAAAAGTGAGCTGTGTCAAATTAAAATTTACTAACTGTTCTAAAACCTTAAGAAAAACCTACTGTCAGAATTCAATATTAGATTGTATCGTAATTTTTCGGAATTTGTGATGAATTTTTGTATCCGTATAAAAAATGTATCTTGTATATTAAGTAAGCACACGAGTAATAAACATGTGTACAGACTTTTAGATTTATTTGTGAGGACTTTATTACGGAGGTCTCTCACAAAGTTTATGAAGATATCCTGATGATTGACAACTTTGGAAAGCACAAAATGAAGCAAGCTATCACATAAAAAAATCTGGCGTGAAACACTCAGACAACTTTCTCTTATTCCTGTTTTCAAAATTATAATTGACAAATGTTATAGTTTGTTACCAAATTTAACGAAATTCGTCGAAAACTGTTCAGCAAAAGCGCACTTCCGGTTTACTAATTTCCTTAAAACTCGGAATTTTGTTTGGAAGATAGAATTGTATAATCAACTCTGATAGCACTTTACAGGAAGCTGTAACTCCACCCTCCCTCAAAAGTGCCCTTAAATGAATTCTCCCAAAGAAATGTTTTACATAAAAGATGTAGATCTTTGCATGTTTAGTTTATATACTTAGTTTCAAGAAAGTCGTCGGAGTTATTTTTGAGAAAGTTGAGAAAAAGTAAAAAATCATTTAGTAATGTGTTGAAATAAACGCACTTTTGGTTATCCGATTTTTTTCAAACTCGGAATTTCAACAACATATATAATTCTAATTAACATTATTTAGATGACAGAATTGTGTAATAAACTAAAATAGCACTTTAGATGAAAACCTAACCCCTCCCCTCCCTCAGAAGTGCCCTTAAATGAATTTTCTCAAAAAAATGTTTCAAATAGAAGTTGTAGCTCTTGTATGTGTGGTTGATGTACGAAATTTAAAGAAAATCGTCGGAGCCATTTTTGAGAAAATCGCAAAAACGTAAAAAAAAACTAGTAAAGTAGTACTTCCGGCTGAGGAATTTTGACAGATAACGTACTGTCAGATACTATGGTAAAACCCAAACATAGTATCAACTTTCAACTTTATACAGTTTTTGTTTTTGAGCTACGCTGTTCACATACATACACACACACACACACACACACCATTTGCCACTTTCTGGACTCATGAGACCTCAAAACGGATATTTCCGGCAAAAATCGATATCGAAAATTTGACACGATTACAATACTTCCTCTTACTAGGAGTAACAGAAAGTAAAAAGATATGAAGTAAGTAGTTCTCGACATTTATTGTAGGATAAAAATGAGTTGTCACATAAATTGCGTATATTCATACTTAAAGAACTACAGGACTTACACAAGATCTTTATAAGAATTCAAGAAGATTTAGACGAATAAAAGCCAGTCAATCGTTAATTAAACTTGGCTTAAAAGCCAAGCAAATTTAGTTTAATTTATTGTTAACTACACAGGTTAAAATTCATATACCCATAAATTGTGTCTTAGGCAGTTCATTTCAACAAAATTATAAAAACGAGGCGGTCTGGACTAACTATACTGCTACAAAAAGAATTCAGATTTACAGAAATTTTTCACCATTGCGGAAATATGTATCTAAATAAAAAAAAAACTTACAATTATATCGCCTTCTTTCGGTGTCATAACATTCTGATGAAGAATTGTAGCATTATGCCTAATGTTACCTTCACTGGAAATCACCCACGTTTCAGGATCATTTCCGCCAGGAGCGATTGTTAAGTCGGCATTTCTTGTTGCCAATCCCACACCCCAAACGCCTGCAACAATTTTAATTCAATTATTTATTAAATAAATGACTAGTTAGTAATAAACTGTTAAATAAATAAACAATAAATCGTTTTGAAATTTTTATTTTCATACGCCCTTTGAGAAATGATCTGGATGTGCTCCGCCGGTAGGTGTTTCCACCTCGAGGTAGGGTCCATTGTATTGCTTTTCTATTTTAAACAGGATTTAATGCCTGCCGTATGTTAATTGTCTGAAGTAAATCACATTCGGTGGGTATTAGTGTTTACATCCGGCAACCAGAATATGATAAAGGTACTAGTGGATCTATAATTAGTTCAAGTTCAAGAGAGAGCACAGTTTTTTATGAATGCATGAACCTCAAGATTCATGACAGCTTTGTTTGTTTTTGGCAAACGACTTGTCGCCTTATACACAAATTGTCCATTCCTTTTAATATAGGAAATAGATTATGTCTTCTTTCGGGCTAATTTAATCTAACTCCTAGAACGGTTTTCTGTTGTTTTGCTGAGTACAATGTAAGAAAACAAAACAAAAATTACCAAGAAATCTTAAGAATTTAAAGCTTAAGATCCTAACAAAAACAGGGATTACTGCAACGCTATGCGTGATGGTCAGTAATTTTGGAACCTTCACTTCTACACATTTTCAACTGATGAGGAAAGTTGTTCGTATGACTTTCTCAGGCAGTGATGTTAATTTTTATTAAGTTAACAATATTACTGGTATGAGGATCCACAAAGTAGACATGACTGTTGTCCCTGTAACGCACTACAGTCAGACACTCCATAAAAAAAAAAGAGGAAGTAATATCATAAGCAGTGAATGTGATAAAAGTCATATTGAAATCAACTTTTACTATGATTCCTAATCATACAACTCAGGAAAGCTAAATATTATTTGCTTGCGAGGAGGAGCGAGTTAATCATACAAATTTCTCTTATTACAATTAAATTACCAACAGTTTTTCCAATAACTTTGATTTAAAACAGATATACATAGATCCTCCCCACAAACTAGGCACTTGCAATGCATTAAAAAAAATGAAGTAATCCATATTTTTTTCTTAAAAACTAACCATTAAATTGTAGTTTATTAATGCAGCCACAAGTTACCTGCTTGCTGCAATTTCACTTCAAAATAAGATTTGTTTTGAACTAGTGGAGCTGTACAAAGTGCTCCTCCGGCTCCGCATAAACGCATGCAATTCTTAATAAGGAGGACGTCTGGTCCTGCATAAATAAAGTATAACATTTGAATAAATCCATAAATGGTAGCACTAAAATACTATTATTATTTCCAAGAAAACTAAACCATAAACTGCTTTAACATAATATACGAAAAATAAAATTGACCTACCTTTGTGGCATTCATCAAGGCATATCCTTTCACCCACTTTGACAGGTACGGGTTTCAGTGAAAATCCAGTACCTTCAAAACAAGATTTAAAACAACAAATAGAAGCTATAGACATTTTTCTCTAATTATAAGTAAATTACAATTTCTTAGATAAACATGTCCGATTGGAGAATTTATGATGAAACTAAGCGTGATGGACAGTAATTTTGGAACCTTCACTTCTACACATTTCCAACTGATGTAGAAAGTTGTTGGTATGATTTTCTCAGGCAGTGATGTTAATTTTTAAGAAGTTAGCAATATTATTGATATGAGGATCCACAAAGTAGATATAGCTAGGAAAAAATTGATCGAATGTAGTTTTATTTTTATTCGCTAATTCACTTTTTGCATTTACTTTTAATTAAACCTAAAATAAACATTACTCATCTGAAAAACCTTTATTATTATATCAAAACAGATAATAAACGTAATTCCTTGTTTCTTTTAATATTTAAAGTGTTCTGGGTTTATTTTATTATGAGGTTGGTCACACTGACTATTTTCCCATCACCATAGTCCAGTGTTAACGTTGTGGTTTCCTCTACAACAATTGGGCTGTATAAGGTAGGTTAAAAATATAATTTTATTTATCGGGAATAATCAGAATACTGTCGTTAATCTTTTTGTTGTCATGTATTAATGCAGTGCATAATTTATAAATGTACAACTTCAATTGATAGCATAAGATTTTTCAGATAAATATGGATTAATGTGGATGATATAACCTATATACGTGTAATTGGTTATGTAAAGTGTTTTTGTAATTTTCAGTAAGCGAACATGACGGAAAAAGCTGCTAAAGTGACTACGACAAAAACGCAACCTGCTAAAGTTAAGACAGAGAAAAAGGCAAAAGAAAAGCCGGCTCCTTCGGCCGCTTCTACTACAAAATCTGTTGAAAAGCCTGTAGAAGCGAAAAAACCGAAGAAACCTCAGCGGATGATTAGGAAAAGGCATGGAAGGTTGTATGCTAAAGCCGTATTCACTGGTTACAAACGTGGACTTCGGAATCAACATGAAAATACCGCTTTATTGAACATTGAAGGATGTAAATCTAAAAGTGACAGTTGGTTCTATGTTGGGAAAAAGTGTGTATTTGTTTACAAGGTAAGTAACATAAATTTCCCGCTATTTTGATTGCAGTTAATTCAACTAACAGCATAACTTCTACTTTTATTTTTTTATCTCTTAGGCCAAAAACAGGACTCGTGCCCCAGGTCTTTCAAAAAACAAAACAAAAGTAAGAGCAATCTGGGGTAAGGTGACAAGACCACATGGAAGTTCCGGAGCTGTCAGAGCAAAATTTAAGTCTAACCTTCCTCCAACTGCCATGGGCAGGAGAATTAGGATTGTAAGTACAATTTAGTCGATCGAATCATTTCGGAGATGCTTGAGGAAAAGTGTTGTAACTATTTAACAGATTTTTTTAGGTACTTAGCAAGTGAATAGTAATTACTAATGTGACCTTTCTTTCGGAAAAAAGAACTTTTACAAATTTTTTTTACTTTCTCTTACACCTAATAAGAGGAAGTATTGTAATTGTGTCAAATTTTCGATATGAGTTTGCCAGAAATGCATGTTTTGTGGTTTCCTGAGTCCAAAAAGTTGTTATTTAGAAAATAGTCAGTGTTTTTTTTCTTTAATTCCTCAATTTCTGCCTGCTCCATATAATATATTACATGTGTGTCTGTTTATATATATATATATAATGTGAACAGCATAGCCCAAAAAAGAAAAATCGCAGAAAGTTCAAACTTGACTTCCGTTTGATTATCACCATGAAATGCGACAGGTTGATCTGAGCGGTTCTTATGCACCTCTCCAGATGATTCATGGGATCCGTTAGTAAGTAACCTGTCAAAATTCCTCAGCTGGAACTACCATTTTATTAAATGGATTTTACTTACTTGCAATTTTCTCGAAAATGGCTCCAACGATTTTCATTAAACCTGTTATTATCAACTACATATATTAAGAGCTACAACTTTTTTTGAAACATTTCTTTGGGCAAAAAATAATTTAATGTGGGATCCAATGATGGTAACCTAAAGGGAAAATCAAGTTTTAACAATCTCAGTTGCTGCGATTTTCCATTTTTGCCATCTTCTGTTTGTATTCTCACTCATACCCTTCATACTCATAAGGGCCCTTTTCTATAAAAAAAAAATCCCTAACCGTCTCAAGGTATTCTGGTGAAAGCTTAATTTGGAAAATTGGACACGTTCCCAGCGCTTCCTTTTATAGTAGTAGAATGAGAAAGTAAATATTATGTCTGAATACTTTCCTTAGTATTATAATTGCAATGGAAACGATTACATTTAGTTTGGAAATCCTTGAAATAGTCTTGAAGATGCTTAAGACTCATTTCACCTTTTTTTTAAAAAACTTTTACGCTTGATTAGCATCTGAATAGAAATTTACTAGAAATAAAAGCAAAGTATTTTATTTTTTTTATTTTTGTTGATTCATTAACTCTTCATAGTTATATATCTGTATGAAATAAAATTTTGACTATTATATATTTTTATCTTTTGTTTCAGATGCTGTATCCTTCTAAGATTTAAATAAAATATAGATTAGTACATTTTATAATGTAAGAAGTTGTTTTTAATTACCTATTTTCTCATTTTTGCTAGAAGAACATTAAAAGTTACAATACTTTAATTACATTAGAAAATTGATGTTTGGATGAGAATATGGTTCAAAATTTCAGGGCCGGTTAAAGAGATAACGCGAGATATCTATCGCACCAAACACACCTTTCAAATTCACATATCATTCACGAACATATAAATTTAAATAAGAGCCTAACACGAGCTTAATACAAACTTATTATAAATACATCAATAAAAAATTAATAAGCATGCCATTCGATCTTCATGTAATTCACATTCTCAACTCCCTTACATTATTCACACGTATGTACATATTCGAATGGTTATCTCTTCCTAGGAGCTCTACAGCTCTCTGTCCGGTGATAGACGGCTTGGTCTGTAATGAGAGAACACTTCTGGAGGTCGGCAGGGCACTGAGAAGGCTCCGGGCGCCATGACCATAGATGTTGATGCGTTTTAAATTAAAAAAAAAATTTACACGCTTGTATAAATGTAATTGTTTAACAACATATTTACTTATTTACTCGATCATTCAATTCGTTTTTATCATTTCTTATTATTAGTTATTCTACAGTAGTCCACAACTGACACAGTGGTCTTTCATTTTATTACTACATCAAAGAACAATTATAGAATAATAAGATAATATAGGTAATTAATTATCGATGTAAATTTCCCCTAAAAACATAATTTAAGTTACATATCTGCACGTGTTTGATGATTCCATTTTTAAAATGATCAATGTGTACAAGTCATTTGAAAATGGGCAACAGGCAATTCAATACCCAGGTATCAGAAAACCCCCTCTTAACCTAGTTAGGTCTCAACGAAGCTCTGTAAGAAGAACCAGTGTAGTAGTAAATAATATTTATTTAAATTGTAAAATTAGACAGATATGTTTTTATATTATAATAACAATGGATAAATCCGCCTGCCAGAGTTTGGTTTATATAAACATTATATTTGTACACAATTAAATTAATTGAAAAGATGTCAACAGAATCAAAATTAACATCATATCAAAATAAAATATAATAATACAATAAGAAAGTAAATAAAATAAAAATACTGCTTCTCGTTCTAGATAACAAACTTAAAAAACAGAATAATTTCTTTCTTTCTGCTCAAGATAATAATAGCTCTTCTCACATCAAAAATTACATTCATTTCTAATAGCTCATGCTGTACTTCCAGGCTCATTCAACGAACCTTATTAAAGATTTGCACTGAATACTATTAAACTATGAATGGTACAGTAAAGTTATCTAGCCCAAAAATATTGCTGTGGAACTCCGGTAATATAGGACAAAGGCACAAAAAATAGTAGAGGTATTCCCGCACATTTTAGATTACACAATGAACATCTTTTTTTGAGGGAGTCTTATTTTCCCAGGGAGAGAAATTCAAATAAACTAATTCTCCCCTTATTTGAATAGCCCACCGTAGCTCATTAATATTTGTCAGAACTGCCACTTTCGATATACAGAATTCTGCGTCAGCATCTAACAGAGTCTTACAGAGCAAAAAAATGCTTTTGAATTCAGAGCACGCCTGACAGAAACTCTCCGAAGATCTGCCTTTATTTTCAATATGAGTGCAAAAAAGTTGCCCCTCCTAACTTGACAAATTTGGCAGGGACGCGCTAAATTCCGACGAATGGTTACTCGCAAGAGTATCAATGTCTAACATATAATTAGGAGTACACATCGAAAGACCAAATTTTTTCAGAAAGTATCCCCGAATTCTCGATTCTTCATTGCTTTGGTATCCCCATACTTGCGCTCCTAACAGATAATTAAGCGAAAACACTAATATACTTGATATTTAGACTGTAAAGGGATTTCATTTCCTACTAAAACACGAGATCAAACACTGTTTAAACCAAATTTAGCTGCAGAAACTTTGTTATTTAAGTGCTGTTGATATGATAAATGAGGTGTTAAAGTCACACCTAAATATTTGTAACTGTTAACAGTGTCTATTCGCTCGCTCAACCCTAAACACCATTGTTTAACTGACCGGCTGCACCGTCCAAAAAAATACAATTTTGGACTTATTCAAATTCAAAAAAAGATTTGAGTTCGCAGTATGCCATAGTTCGCAGTATTTACCCAGCAAGTTCATGTTCCACTGCAAAGCTCTAAGATTGTCAGAAACAAGCATCACGTCATTTGCATACAGAAGGACTTTAATATTGCCAATATGAACACCACTCTCCAGAAATGAGGGGAGTTTATTAACGAAAATAGAGAAGAGTGGGGCTTATAAGCAACCTTGCCTCACTCCACTGCCGACTGAAAAACATTCTTGTGTTCCTCGGACTGATGAACACGCCGCAGAATATAACTTTTTTATTACGCCAGAATATAACTTTTTTATTGTTGCAATAAATTTAGAGGAGAGGCCAATATTAAAAAGCTTCAATATTGGCATTCCTGAGGTCAAAGGCAGTCTTCAATTCCACAAAAAAAAAACAGATTTTCTGCTAAAACTTGACATTAATAAGGTTACTTAGACGCAAGATAGGATCAATAGCCGAGTACCCCCGCCTGGAACTCAGTTAATATATTATTCTTCACATAAGCTTCTAAACGCTGACGAAGCAGACCTGTAAATATCTTGGCCATTGTGTCCAAACAAGAAATACCCCGGTAATTTGTTACATTATTTACATCTCCATTCTTGAATAAAGGAAATATTATTGCTTGGCTAAATGATTCTGGAATTGTTACTGTATCATACTGTAGACATATTTAAACCGAGCTAAAATATTAATAAAAAATACGAAGAGGGCATTTTTATAAAATTCAAAAATAATGCGATCAATTATTATTATTTTTAGTAATACTGATCTGTGCTGTGTCTGTTTTGATCGTCTTCCATTTATTGAGTTTTAGTGTCCGAGATATTATCTTTTTCCTTTGTTTGTTCCTATTATTATTGATTCTAAAAGCCTTCCCGCCTCGTTTGAAATGCTACCTCTTTTACCGCAATTGGTTTGGCGCCTAACTAATAGTAAGATATATAAAAGCAACCTTGAAGGGAATGTAGTCTCGATTTTTTCTTTAAATTCTCGGGAGAGTTTTTTGGTTAATTGCATTGAAAGTTGCTACCCGGATTCTGGTTCCGTTTCTTCTTTATTAGCCATTTCCGTAAAAGTCCATGTTTCATGTCCTAAGAATAGGGAGATATGCATCTTTTCGAACAGCCAGGCGGCACTGAAGGCTCTTGGGGCATTCAGAATTACTTCTTCCCTAATCAGGGAGAGTAGAGATTCCCTGGAGGTGCTCTCCCGGTACAATAAAGTGCGACTGGTATGGGTGCCGGGACACAAGAGGATAAAAGGCAATGAAATAGCCGACCAACTGGCCAGGAATGGAGCAACACCTCTTTCTGTGGGCCGGAACCTGTTCTGGGGGTAGCCAAAAGAATGGCGAGGGCGTCTCCGAGAGAATGGGTTCGGAGAGAACATAATCGTCACTGGAGGCTAAATATTGGGGCAAAACACAGCAAAAGGGTTATGCCAGAGTTGTGTAAAAGAAGAACCAGGGCGACCCTGGGTCTAAGCAGGTATCAGGTTTGTCTGATACAGAGCACCTATACCAGTTCAAGAAACATCTGCACAAGGTGGGATTATTTGATTCGGAGCCCTTGTGTAGAGTGTGTCAGGAGGAGGAGGAGACGGCCTCTCACCTGTTGTTTGATTGCGTCACAATCGGCAGAGTGAGGTACAAGATCTTCGGCACGTTCAGACGTTGATTTCGGAGGAAATCGTACTTCAAGATTGGTGGGGAAGGTCCTGGACCTTATGAAGAGGGGAGGATTCCTCTACTAGACATTAAGGGGTTGGCACATAAGCCTTAAGGGGCAGGCTGCAGTGCCTGGGTTAGAGCCCCCTCCCCCCGGGTGTCACTCTATTCTATCTAGAATTACAAAGAGCAGATCCTCGGGGAGAGTCTGAGCAAGACAATTCTCGATTTGAAATCTCCAGCAAGTACCATTCTCTTATGAGATAGTTAATTCAAGAAATCATTCAATCTTTTAAAATCTCCATCCCAGAAATTACAATTTAAGTATACAGGAACTATAAACACGTCCTCTTTTCGTGATTTAAATTTAATAAAATTTAACTTATCTATAGTGTCAAAATGAAACAATTCTCTACATTTACCTGTTTTTATACCATAAACTGCACTACCCATTGCCCGTCCAAATTTGGACACTTTATCAGCAGGCATCCACAATAACTCATATTCAGAAAAGTATTTAGTATATGTACTAATATTCTTCTCTTTCACAAACGTTTCCAGAGACATCATATTTTTTAATGAAATCTAAAAACAAACCATTTATTACCCAGCTTATTTTTTAACCCTGCAACGTTAAAACAAATGATTGACACTTTAAAGGATTCACTATTTTTTTGTAAATTATTTTTTTCAATATTATTATTGTTATTCCGGCAGACAAACTTATCTCGGTAAAAACTATTAGAGACAGATGAAATCTTGCTCGGAGTGAAAAGTCCTTGTACGGAGCCTGAGACAAAAGGTAATCTTTAGGAAGAGTATCAGTAGACAGTGCCGTCACACATTCTGTCACATCAGCTCCAACCAGCTCATTTAATTTAGAGATGCCATCTTCCTCAAAAAAACGAATCCTAAACTCCTAGGTAGTGACTACATGGAACTTTTGGCCTTGAAGAAGAAGCAATTATTCTTCACATTAAGTTTTAGTTGCGGGTTCAATCGGAGAATCTCTCTTCACAGCAAAGCGATTTAGCCCTTTTTCTTCTTGTAACCATTGCATCAGCGAAGTCACGGCTTGATAGTCGAATTCGTTGCCTGGTGCATCTCCAGGCACACTTTGGGGGGTTTAACATATATAAGGGGCGCTTAAGATTGTGTGCCTAGACAGTCCGACAAGGGAGGGAACAAAGCTTTGGATCACTGACCCGAAGCTTTTGGAGAAACCGGTCAGAGTATCCACGGTCTTCCCGGGTCCAAAAATGGACTCGACGAGGACCCTGCGCAACATGGGCCAGCAAAATCCGGGCTTGGATACTGCAGGCTGGAGATGATGGAGGTGACTTTTGTACCTCGTGCACATCGCGTCATCCTTCTCATCGACAGGCCATCGTTGGATTATATAACCCAGAGAAACCTCATCCTGAATGTTACCCTTCACCAAGTCCCATTCGTGAGACTAAGAATGGCATCCGCAGTGGAACTTAATCCTGAGACTGAGCAGCCTCGGGACCCCCTGAGCTGTAATGGCTGCGGGAGACACCAGGGTTTTTCAAATTAACCTCCATCACTCCAGGGCTGCCTCAGCCGTCCTGGAGACATACATTATCAGTGAAAAAATTGAACTGCTCTGATACATGAGCCCTATTATGGGACTGGGCTGCTGCAGGGGGTGCAGTTCCGGTAACAATGCAAGAGGTGAGTCCTTTTTTGAGTATTTATTTTATAATAATATAAATATTTGTAAACAACGTAACGAAACTATTTTCGTCAATAGCGTAAGACAGGAGGTTATCGATATTATCGTTTGTTCACCAAGATTGAGTGACAGGATAGAAAATTGGCACGTATCCGAGGCAGATACCATACATACATTAGATTTAATATCATGGAATCCACCTTCTCTCCTCGTAGATTCGGAAACACCGCTCGGCAGACGGGGAAGCTTTTCAGGCGCAACTGGGATGCCAAGCGGAGAGACAGACGCAGAGTTACATTTGTGGAAGATATTGATCTCCTAAACGAGGAAATTACGAGGGCACATGTACTAGCCTCCAATGATAACTGTCCGGAAAGTGAGTACAGCACCAACAGGAATACTCCCTGGTGGCATGCTGGGCTCTCCAAATTAAGGGCAGAAACTCGAAGGCTATTTAACAAGGCAAAAAAGGATAAGCAGTGGGCGGCCTATAAGGCAACGCTAGCAGAGTACAAGAAAGCCCTCAGGAAAGCGAAGAGATGCTCCTGGAGAAAGCTGTGCGAGGAGGTGGCAACACTTCCGGAAGCAGCTAGACTTCGGAAGATGCTATCAAAAGGGCATACTACAAAGATAGGCGCCCTTGATAGATTAGATGGTAGTTATGCTGGAAATGCACTTCCCTAGTAGTAGAATCACCAACAATAGGATGGGGGAAACCGGAACTGATAACCCAAAACTTAGGTTTATAGGGATAATCGGAAGCGGGACTCCGAAATTGTTGGAGTTATTAAACTTACATTAAACTGTTAATTAAACTGTAAGGTCATTCAGCCCATTTAAGTCAGCGGGGGAAGATGGGATAAGACCCACACTACTCCAGAAAGTTCTGGAGGTCCTTGTTGGACACCTCTGTGAATTACTGAGGCGAGCATTGCCTTCTAGGACTATATTCCTCAAACATGGAGGCCTAATGAGGTGGTTTTCAAACCAAAGCCGTGGCGTTCTGATTACACCCAGGCTGAATCTTATAGGCCTATCAGTTTAAGCTCCTTCTTATTAAAAACGTTGGAATCTCGTTGATAGGCATCTGAGGGAAGTGTACCTTGTCAGGTACCCACTATACCCAAAAGAGTTTGTATATCAGCGGGGGAAATCCTGTGTACTTGCTCTACATGAGCTAACCTGTGTGTTGAGGATGCCTTTGCGCAGCGAAAGAATTTGCACTGTGGTCTTCATGGACGTTGAGGCCCTTTCACCATACCTCAACGGACTCAATAAATATACCGCTTTCTCCCGCTGGATAGAAAATCTTCTCCTTAGTAGAAATGATAACATCCACATTGGGCTCCACAATTGTGGGGGCGCTTCCGCTGGTCGAATGACCGCAGGGGGCCGCACTTTCATCCCTCCTGTGGGCTCTGGTGGTGGACGACCTCCTTGAAGAGCTTGGTGGATGCTGCTATTATGCCCACGGCTACGCTGATGACCTTGTGATTATAGTCAGAGGCAAATTCTTGGATTGTCTCAGACGTGGCTCTTGGACACGTCCAGTTGGTGCGATAGAGTAGGCCTTAACATAAACTGTGCCGTACTGTTCACGAAGAGAAGGAAACTTGATGGTTTCAAGACCCCCATCCTTCGTGGAAACGCTCTTCCGGTAACGGACAGGGTTAAATATCGTTGTACTCAAAGTTAAGTTGGGGACTCCATGAGGAACACGTTACTAACAAAGCAAGACAGTCCTTGTGGGCCTGTAAAAGAAGCTTTGACAAAACATGGGGTCTTAAACCCAGGATGTTATATTGGATGTACATCGTGATGGTAAGACCCATAGTAACATACTCCTCATTAGTCCCATGACTTCTCAGAAGGGGGTTCATTCTAGGTAAGGTCCAAAGGCTTGCGTGTTTGCGTATTACTGGTGCCATGAGCTCCACTACCGCGGCGGCCCTGAAGATCCTCCAGGGACTTCCGCCGCTGCATATGATTGCGGGGGCGGAGGCCCTAAGGACGGCCTATAAGCTGACCAGCATTCATAACCTGCAATTCGCACATCAATCCGAGGGGGCATCGGAAAATATTAGGGGAATTAGGGAATATCCCACAGTTATGTAAGGGAGCAGATCTAATGAACCCGATGTATCTCTTTCAATCAAAATTCAGGGTGACAATTTCACTTGTGGATGCTAACTGCCGCAGTGGTCCAAACACAAATAAAAACGAAATGGTAGTATATCCAGATGGCTCCAGGACCTGTGCTGTTGCAGAGGCTGGCGTGCATATTAGGCGCGCTGGTATCGCATCGCCATATCTCTTGGTAGCACCTCAACGGTCTTTCATTTTAAGTTGTGCCCAATATCTTAGAGATAAGGGCATAACGAGCAGAAGAATTATGATCTTCTCTGATAGCCAGGCCGCACTAAAGGCATTAGAGGCGAGGATTGTAAAGAATGCCGCGAACGATTATAATCACTGGCAAGCCACAATTGCCTTCGGCTAGGCTGAGTGCCGGGGCACAAAAGCATTCAAGGTAACAAAGAGGCCGACAGGCTGGCAAACGAGGACGCTTCACGAACGCCTATTGGTCCGTAGCCTTTCTGCGGCATCTCGACCAGAACTACCTGTGGGACCATTGAAAAATTTCATTCGCCCCAACCCTGGCGTTTTTTAATGATACATTTTTCATTCATTACAGCAAAATACAAAAACACGGAAACATACATTATATTAGGAAAATATTGCGGGGCTCAGGCACTCCAAAATTTTCAAAGACTCGCACAACCTGTCTCCTCGGCAGAACAAAAGTGGAACTAAGGCTATGTCCACACTGGTGCAACTTTCCTTTCAACAGAGCATGCGTCGTAGCGCACCGTATGATGAATGAAAGGCATGCGTTATTGCATGCCTCATTGAAGATGAATAGGCATTTGTTTTCATGACGCAACCAATAGCGCACGTAAATCCAACTAGTTGGATTTTCGTTCAACATTCTGTGCGTCTTTTTAATCTCACTCGTGTTGTGTGATTATTTTATAGGTTATATAGTATATTATAAATTTTAAATATTTTTTAATTATTATTATAATAATAATTTTATTATTAAAAAATTATTATTATTTATATAATTTATAAATTATATAATTTTATTTATATTATTATTATTTTTTTATTTATTTTTAATATTTATAATAATTATTATTTTAATAATAATTTTATTATTAAACTGATAGTAATTAAACTATTATTATTAATTAATAATATCTCCGACATGTCTGCAGATCAAGAGACACTTGATTTCATAGAAGATTACCGCCAACAAACATTTTTATGGAATATAAATTCAAAATTATATACAAACAAAAGTGCGAGAAGTGATGCCCTGCGTTTCTTGGCACAAAAGTATAAAATGGACGTTACGGGAGTGAAAAAGAAAATCAAAAGCCCACGTTTTCAAATCAGAAACAGATATCCTGCACAAATAGCTAATGCCGATTCTGAATCTATGATAAAATGCACACTGAAGACTGAACAGATGGTTAAGTGTGGACAACAAATTGAATGCGTCAAGAGGCATGCGTGACGCATGTTGAATGGAAAGAGGAAGCGCAAGTTGAAAGGGAAGGGGAAAAGGAAAGTGCACCAGTGTGGACATACCTTAAGGATAATCACTGCCCTAGTACAGCATCTGATAATATGGGTCTCTCTGCAAACCCACTTTGCTGGAAACGCGGCCAAAAGGATAAGACACCGTTTCACCTAGTTGGAATGTTCGCAGACGATTTCTAAAATTTGGCACACACATTCTGGAGCCGAAATTTGGATCAGAAATTTCACTCGCCTCAACCCTGGCGTTTTTTAATGATGCAGGGTGCACAATGGGCCTAGCTGAGGTCTAAGTGCTGAACCTCCTTTATGGAGGACCCGAGTTTCTAGATTAGAAATTTAATATTCCAAGTCTTCATTTATTAACTAGAATTTCATCTTCATATATTTTCGCTTCGCTTTATTTTGTATCATTTTATTCTCCCTGAAAATTTTTATTCATTCATTACAGCAAAATGCAAACATAAGATTTATTTTTTAACAAGTTTATTCGACGTTTCGGACATTTTTGGTGCCCTTCCTCAGGAACTACAAAACAAAAAATAAGGATATAAAAAAAAAATGTATGAAATTAAAGCATCTAAAATGATACATGTTAAGAAAGAATGGAGAGTTAAAAGTTGGAGGAGGCTATTGTTTGGTTGTAGAGTAAGCTATGCTTGCAAAGAAAACAGAGAGGGGAAAATTTTTAATTAATTGATTATAATTTTATAATTGATTTGTTTTTCATTTCTACCACTCTTCATATTCCCCAACTTGGAAAATTTCCCCTCTCTTTTACTTTCTGTTACTCCTAGTAAGAGGAAGTATTGTAATCGTGTCAAATTTTCGATATTGAGTTTTCACCGAAAATATCCTTTTTGAGGTCCCCTGAGTCCAAAAAAGTGGTTTTTAGCAAATGGTCTGTGTGTGTGTGTGTGTGTGTATGTGTATGTATGTGAAGCTCAAAATCGAAAAACCGTAGAAAGTTGAAACTTGATATTCCGTTTAGGTATCACCATGGGATACTGTCAGTAGGTCTTCTGTCAAAATTCCTCAACCGGATGTACCACTTTACTAGTTTTTTTTTTTACGTTTTTGCGATTTTCTCAAAAATGGCTCCAACGATCTTCTTCAAAATTGTTATATCCACTACACATACTAACAGCTACAACTTTTATTTGAAACATTTCTCCGGGAAAATTCATTTAAGGGCACTTCTCGGGGAGGGGTAGGGTTAGGTTTTCATCCCTACTGCTATTTCAGTTTATTAGACAATTCTGTCATCTAAATAATGTTAATTAGAATTAAATATGTTGTTGAAATTCCGAATTTGAAAAAAATCGGATAACCGGAAGTGCGTTTGTTTTAACACTTTACTAAATGATTTTTTCGCGATTTTCTCAAAAATGGCTCCGACGATTTTCTTTAAACTTCGTATATAAACTAAACATGCAATGATCTACATCTTTTCATAAGAACATTTCGCTGGGAAAATTCATTTAAGGGCCCTTTTAGGGAGGGGTGGGGTTACATCTTTCTCTAAAGTGGTATCATAGTTGATTATACAATTCTATCATCCAAACAATAATAATTAGAAATAAATAGATGGCCAAAATTCCAAGTTTTAAGAAAATTAGTAAGCGGAGCGCTTTTTCTAAACACTTTTTTCAGTTTTCGACGAATTTCGTTATATTTGGTACACAAACTTATAACCTTTGCCAATTATAATTTTGAGAACAGGAGTAAGAGAAAGTTGTGCGAGTGTTTCACACCAGATTTTTTTCTTTGCAAGCAACCAAAAAATAACCTCCTCCAACATTTAACTCTCCATTCTTTCTTAACAGTATCATATCTTTCTAATATTGTTTAATTGTTATATGTTTGAATTTTATCATAAATTTTCTTTTACCCATATTTTTTGTTTTATATTTCCTGAGGAAGGACACCAAAGATGTCCGAAACGTCGAATAAACTTTTTAAAAAATAAAAAGTTTCTTCTTTGGCCCCAGCCAACTAATTTTTTAGCTCGTTCATTAACAACGGCCAAACATAAATATTGTTTATATTAATAATTATAATTGTTTACAATTTGCGTATTTAATATGATTTAATTTGCAAATCATAGTTAGAAAGGGAAAACTTGCATTTCGTTTATCTTACGCTTTTTTATTTTTTAAAGTAGCCAATAATGCAAAGAGCAAACTGCCGAAGATAAATGTGGTTTATAGCTTGAGTGCCATATCGTAGACTAAATAACTTTAGCTTCTAGCTCGCACCAAACATCACGACTATGTGTTAGTTGATGCGGCAAAAATTACTACAACTGGCGTGAAGTGATTTAGAAATTCCTCCATATTTCTTTTCAGCATAATATTGCATAAACATTTAGCCATAATTCCAAATTTAGAATAATTTAGCAATTACTACTGTGAAAAATGACAAGTGATTGGTTTTATGTTTCGCATTAGGCTTCTTTTATATATAGTACTTGATGTAATTATTTGAAAATAATTCCTACCGTTTTATTTCCATATCCCCTTCAGTCACCTAGTTTTTCTATTTGGCAACACTGACCACTATCCATCAATCTGAAGTAGAAAGCCATTAAGCTGTGTTTTAACAGCCATTAAGCCATTAAGCTGTATTTATACAATGTACATACATTTATGTATTATAAACTTAATACAATATGAATATCAAGTTTGTTTCATCGACCCTACTCAATTGATCTTTTTTTATTGCCCACAAAAACTTCTGCTCTTCTAATTGGTTTGATAATGACCTATGAACTCTAGTTAAATTCTCTTTAGTTTCATTTGTCCATTTTTGGATCATCATCATCATCATCAGGAAAAAGTTCAACTGAAATATTAAATTTATAAATTCTTTTCAACATTCAAATAAAAGAAAATAAATAGATTGCTTTATTCAAATTTCCACAAAATTCACTTTTATAGTTAATAAAAAATTAAATAAAAAATCAATATTTATTTAAAATATTTGGTAACAATATGGACTCATCTTTTCATTATATTGTATATAATAAAAATATTAAATTTATATTTAAATTACAAAAATATAATCAAATAAAATAAATACAGAATTATATAAATAAATATATCAACTCTAATAATAACTATAATTTTCAATTTCTTAAAATATAAAATATATATTTCTGCTCTGCAGTGGGCAGTCGGAGATATAATTTCTTTATTAATTTTGGTTCCTTTGTTTCATTTTTTTATGGACATTTTTTAATAATATAATTTGAAAGACTTAGAAAATTATTCTCACACAAAACAAAATAATCTAGGAACAAAAAATTCGATTCTTAAGTCATAACAATTTTCCTTTCTTAGTCTACTGTGTTCAGTAGGTAAGAACACATTGCTCCATTGTCGGTGGGATAAAATTTCCAGCCCTGAAAGTTGTTAGTTTTTTCAATTTGAATTTTTTTTCCTTTCTTTTCTTGGGAATATTGAACAGAAGAAACATAATTTTTACAAGTTGTATTGAGAATAGAAAGGAAATCAGCCAGCGGAAATGCAATTTCTTTAGATGAAAATGGAAAGACACCCTGAAAAATCATCTTCAGCTTTGGATTTCCGGTTGTTTATATTCTGTTTGATTATCCTTCATAGATTTATATACAAAGAAAATGATTTTATTTATAAATACAATGAAGAATGATGATCTAAAACGGGTGACGGTTGAGGGTAAAACTAATTATTTCAGAGTTGTGAAGATAAGTTTATTTATCTGTCACGGAATGATTCCTTTCAATTATATTATGGGAAACTAGAACCTAAAACGTTTTGCAAACTGTTCAAAAATTCAAAACTAGCAAAGGAAAACCAGGACATTGTGATGTCACGTTTAAAATAACTCAAAATAAGAACCATAGCTTCTCTGCACTGGGCTAATGTTTTAATATTATCAGGATTTAAAGAAAGACGAAAAATGGTTTCTGAATCAAAAATGATTCTGATAATTCAAACGCGCTTTATTAGTATATACCAATATAATAATGGATTATAAGTAATGTCTCACAAAATTATAGAAACTTTTTTTTTTTTTAATCTACCTCAGTTTCAATGTAAATTACGCCAAAACCTTAAAAATTGATATCGCCTTAGTATATTAATTTAGATCAGACCAACAACTCAGTGCCGAAGGTTTTTTTTTTCCAGTCAGATAACGGAGCTACTATAACTGAATTTTTAATATATCTATTTGTTCAATAGTTACGTCGAATTGGATTAGTTTAAGTAAATACGTTTGAGCACCAACTTTTAAACAAAGAATTCTGAAATACTAGAAATAAGTTTGTGCAAAATTAAGAATATTGATGAATCAGCATCATTAAGGAAGACCAAATAACATCTTAATTTAAGAATATTTTCATACATTGCAGTATCCAAATTAAAATAAATCATAAAAATCAAATTCCCATTTCAAGAACAAATCTTAAGTTTAATTTCCATGGTAAAATAGTTAAATCTAGTTTTGGGAATGTCCTTATTGAGGAGTAGGATGTTATGTTGAATATTAAACCAAACAATACAGACTACTCTTCAAGACTGTTTCAGACGGTGACCATTTATTCCAACAAAAGCAGAGAAACTGACGAACGGTAATCTAAATTAGAGAGATGTTCATAATGCATCCTTGCCACAAAAAAAAAAATATACAGTTATCCAGTTCAAACCAGGGCCCATTAAAATTGGCAGTACATACCTATTAGGAAACGCAGAATTAAATTTTGCAATCTTTCACAAGAGGCCGTCGTCGCTAACATATCACCTCAAAATGATCGTTCTTCCTTTCATTACATGGATATATATCAGCATGTACTATCACGAACTGGTTTGTTGCAGATAATTTAAGAGGGAAAAAGAAAATGGTTGTGTATGTTTTACATTATTTTTCAATAACACTTTTGAAAACAATTACATGACCAACCTCCTTACTTTATTGTATTATTACTTTTTCTTTTTTTGTTTACAATCTGGTTATTGTCACCTCATGCATGCTCATCATCTTGACTTTTTTTTTTTTTTAAAAGAAAGTTCGTTATTTATATGAAACTTTCTAGATGCCTGTTACGCGCATTTCTATTCTTGGCTATAAGTGGTCATCTCTGAAAGAGTCATAAACATTTAAAAACTTTCCTTGCAGGCAGAAATTTACCAAAATTACTGTTATTTAAGTACAATCATTGTTTGGAATTCCAGAAATGCCTGAGAAATATAAATTAATCATAAGTGATTAGAATTTGAAGATGGTAAGCAGCCATATACTTCCCACAACCACTCTCATTTGGCGAATTTAATAATTTTTATTATATATCTAGTAATTCTAAGTAGTATGTTTAAATACTATTGAACTTAAATGCAAGAAATTGATTCCAGGAATGATTTATTTTTATCCTTCATAATGGAATTTCATGAGTTATTAATTTATATAAATAAGAAATTTACTTATTATCAACCTTGTACCTTACAATCTTAAATACACCATTTCCATGATGCTCGTTCATTATGGCGAGGGGAAAGCAAAGCCTAGTTAGCGCACGAATGCGACCATATGTCTTTCTCCATATCGAGAAAAGACGGTATCATCAGATGACATCTTCAAAACCGATCCGAGGTAACTCTCGAAAATTTCTTTCGCTACGAACAATCTTTCAGTGCGCTTTTACCGCAATGAACAAGTTAACTTTTAAAACGGAATTTATACTTTTCCCTCTATTACCTACAAATTCTACAGGAACAAATGCGGATAAATTCCTTACTAAATATGGAACGTTTCGTTACTCATGGATAGTTTAAATTTCATTCTATACGATTAATAATAATTTGACGTACTTTAATTACCTGAAACTGCTTCTTCTACAAAATGAATTCATTCTGTTTGAATTATGAATTTGTTTTCACAGAATCTTATTGATCAAATAGACTGACAGATATATCGCTAAGATTCGAATGCACACTAGGAGATCTATCTTCCCTCCAAAAAATTTGTTTATGACAAGAAATCATTTCTACGATATAGTAAATATTTATAGTAATAAGATATTACATATTTAAAATACGAAACCTCCTAGTTTTAGTTTTATGTTAAGCGATATAAATTTGTTTAGGGAGGAGAAAATATTATTCTGGTGGCTCAATGGAGTTGATAATTGCTTTGACCAGAGCAGCGGCTGCTAAAGATGCATACGGCTGCCAAGGTCCTTTACGCTGACCATCCTTGTAATCGGCAATACCTCTAACAAGTGCCCAACTATCTCTACAATTACCGACAATAGATTCTATCACGGAATCTGATTCGAAATCAAAAGCTAAAGCTTGTGATTTGCTGGTAAACGCTTCACGTAACCTGGCATCTTTGCTAACACTACGTCCAGAAGCAATTGGGCCGAGATGTAGTCGTGGACAACCATCCATTCTGTACAGAAAAAAGAAACAAGTTAGATATGTCCAAATATTACTTAAGGCTGAAGATAAGGTCAATTATAAACTAACAAAAAAAAACATAGGCCAGTTACCTAGAGCCATCGACTTGATCTTGTGGCTGTGGATGTGCCACTTCGATCACATCTTTCTCACCAATGGCCATATAGAGTTTATCAGTATCCGCTGATGGTCTAGTAAATTCATGTTCATTTTGACTGCCCAACACTGATAAACCTTCTTTCATACAATCATACCACAGTGTATCTCCATTGAAATCATACTAAAAATAAGCGAAAACAATTTATAGATTTCATTAATTTTCATAAAACAGAAACTAGCTGGGCTGTAGGATTTTGAAAATTTTAATTGACGTTAAACATTAGAATAAAAATGGCTCTTTCGAGCAAAACATAACCCCTTCCCTCACCCCCAAACCCCTTTAAAATGAATTTTCCCGGAAAAACTTTCCAACAGAAGTCAAAGATCTACATATATGTAGCGTATATATCAAGTTTCAAGAAAATCGCAAAGTTGAAAAATCCAGTCAGTAAAAAGGTACTTCCGGTGGACCGATCAAAATCTTATGGTCATGCCCCCTGTTAGAACTTAAAATATATATAAAGTTTAAGCTTTCAGCAATTTCCCCTTTTTTGAGTTACGCTGACCTCACACAATTTCTAAAAACAATGTTTTTTGGACTCAAGAGGACCTCAAAACATAAATTTCCCGTAAGAACTTGATTTCAAAAATTTTACCTAGCAATAAGAAAAAATAAAAATTGCAAGAAATTTTTGCAACTAAATCCTACAAACAAAACTAGAATGTACAGATAATTTTACTGGAACTGGTGATAGGAAATTCCAGGTGGAAGATAAGCAAAGTAATTATCAATTAACTATTTACTTGCAGGTCTACCTATAGCCCTTGCGAGAAAGACGAGGAATGAGCACAATGTTGTGTCAATCTGGAAGGCTTCTGTAAGAAAGAAAAAAGCCAATACCAGCAAGTTTCGGAGACTTTCCAGACTCTTAGATCAGGTATATTAAAAAAAAAGAAAAAGCAGGATTCTAAGCAGTGAGAACTAAATAGGCCCGTTTTACTGAATGACCTTTGCCCGCAAGGGGTATCTGTTGCATGCAGTTACTTGGGGAGTAGCGACCCCACGGGTTACCACAGCTCAGAACTCCATGCGTTTCATCAGAACAGTACATAATACACTTAAACTACATGCACTCTATACTTTAGAGACAAGAACAAACACAATAGATAAACTACGGTCTCCGTCCCTAGTTAATTTGCGAAAGCCTAGGGAGAAGGAAGGGATTAGCTCAGTGGTAGGGCACTGGACTTGCAACGCGGAGGTCCCGGATTCGAATCCAGCATGCTGCCCTTAGATTTTTTCTTCCTAGGAGCCTCTACAACTCACTGTCCGGTGATGGGGTGTTGTCTGTATCTAGAGAACGCTACTTGGAAGCCGGCTGTGCTTTGGAGAAGGCTCGGGGGGCACAATAGTCTTTCAGGTCGCAGTGCAATAATCCCCAACATCAACTGAATCACCTTGGAAAATAGGACATCAAGCAAATATTGGCTACTTTTTATAACGACTAAAGAATAAATTGAAAACATATAAAATTTGGATATGCGAAGTCAGTAAAAACTGTCGCAGACTTGCACGTATGCAAGCAATAGTTTAAAAGTGATTTATAAAGAAGCTAAAAAAAAAGAATGATTGTACCTGTTCCTTCAATTTGGCTGCTATATCTTGGATAACAGTATTGGCAGGACTATGACTTTTATATTCAAAAGTATATTCTCCATCAGCTGAGTTCTTCACATTTTCACAATATGTATATGCCGCTCTATGAACATACAAACAAACTTCCTTTATTTAACAAGTAATTAATTAGAAATAAATACAAAAAATTGAAAAATGTGATGCATATAAATGTGACTCCAATAATTATGATTGTAAATGACAAATTTACTTTAAATGTAAGAATTTTATACTAAACGTGAAGTCGCCTTTAATATACAAAAAATCTGGTGCAAAACACTCACACGACTTTCTCCGACTCCAATTAATACAATTTAACCACGAAATTGTCTTTAAAATTGCAACGTTTAATTGAGCTGGCCATGAAAATGATGGTGAGGATTTTACTTGTAATGATTGGTTGAGAGGCCACATCCAAGAAAGCATGTGCAAATTTAAATTTAAACTAACTGGCCAGACATCCAATACCTTTCTAAAATATTTTTTCAAAAAGTTGTTTCATGTAAAAGTGATACGTTTTCTATCTACGTAGCAAGCATTCCAAGTTTAAAGAAAATCGTTATAACCGTTTCCAAAAAAATTCCAAAAAACTCGAAAACCTATTTTGCAAAATTGCACTTCTGCCTAAACGATTTTCTTCAAATTTGGAATTCTATCACTGCCTCTAATGTGTTGGTGGTAAAAACCACATATTATATTAAAAATGGTTCTTTCGAGGAAAGCATAACGCTACTGTACCCCTAGAACCCCAGAAATAATTTTTTACGAAAATGTTTCAAATAAAAGTGATAGGTAATTATGTGCGTAGATAGTATACATAGTTTAAAGAAAATCGTTGGAGGCGTTTTCTAGAAAACAGCGAAAAACTGAAAAAAAAAAAAAATCAGTAAAGTCGAAGTTCCAGTTGATGGATTTGCCCGAAATCTTCGTGTTTGATGCGGTGGTTAGTACCTAAACGGAATACCAAGTTTGAGTTTCCTGCAACTTTTCGTTTGTGAGATATTTAACACAAGAACACAGACCAATCGCAAAAAATATTTTTTTCTTATTCAGGGGACCCCTGAATATATTTCCGGTGAAAACTCAATTTCGAAAATTTGGCACGATCGCAACACTTCTTGCTCTTACTAGGGGTAAGAGGAAATAATATAGGTTGTGGTATAGTTCATGTCATTGTTGGTTCTTCAGCTACCCGATTATAAATACTCTGGATATCACCGCAGTTCTATCAATTCCCAGCGAACATCACAAAGCCCGAAGAACTACCCCGAAATAATGTTTTTTCCTTCCATGTATTAAAGAAAATCAGTGCCGAGAAAATCTTGAAAAACTCATAAACCTATTTATTCAGTATTGTCGCAATGTGTAATTAATATGCAAAATGAAAATCTTGGGAGCCATTTTCAAGAAAATTGCAAAAACTGAAAAAAAATAATTTTTTTTTTAAATTAGCATTCTTCTGCATTTAGCAGGAGGGCAATTTAAACAATTAAAGCAGAAAAAGTATACTACTGTCTGGCTAGTATAAATTGATTATACTAACTAACCCATTTGGTTTCAGAGCTGATGAAACAATCACATCTCCAAGGCGGACATGTTTCGTATAGTCCGTATAATGGGGAACACCACCACCAACTCCCACTATGAATACATAATCTACTTTCTGGAATGTACCTGGAACAAAATGGTATATTTCGTTTACAAATACTTTAATATTTACTTCTTTATTTTATTTGTAATAGAAACATTAAAATATTGTTAGCCCGTTTGTTGATAGCAATATAATATTTAGAACTTAGGTTCATAAAAGGTTCCTATTTTCCTCTGCAAATTAAAGAATTACAAGTTAAAAGTATTAACTGATCATTTAAACTCTATAAGGTGTAATAGTATTGGGAGAAAAACACGGGATCGAATGACATAGCTTCTTCTTCTTCTAATAGCGCAAACCAGAGCCAGAATATGCATGCGATAGAGATGTCACTCCTTCCGCTCATAAATAGCGATAGGGAAGCTCTCACGCCCTGTTCCTGCCCAGCCAGCAACCCGAAGAACATCATCGTATTCTTTCACAAAATTAAACGATTCTTTTCAGTCCAGCATTGTTCACATTTCATTCTTAGCACTATTCAGAACTCAGAAGACATCGGAGAAATGTATTCTATGGATGGCTCTACCTTGGCTATGCTATTTTGGCCACTACCAGAAAAGAGCGAGGCCCAATCAACGAATTACGAGGATCACCGTGTTTAATGACCTTTTATGAGAATTCTTTTCCATTGAAAACAATCTTTTTTTGCTTTCCAATAACAAAAAATCTTTTTAAAAAGTAAGGCGTGTCCATTTTATGACCTAAGCTTTATTACTGGCCAGTAGTAATTTATGACACAATCGAAAGACTTAAGATATTGATCGTTTATTGCCTGGTAGAGACATTTATAAAATATGTGGTAATATGTGTACAAAACAAACCCACACGATGCTTTGTGATCAAGTTTTTCATTCAAGAATTCAGGAAATTCAAAATTTTCAATCAGAATTCGGCTGATATGCCACTTGTATTCAATAACTTCGAAGGACATGATTGTTCAAAAGAAGGAAATAAGAACTAAATAAAAAAAAAAGAAAAATGAAATTAACATTATTTACCTAACAATCTGGTGGTAGTATTTCCAGCAGAAGTGACAGCTTCTCGAGTATAACCTAAAGTAGGAAGCTTTGTACATACAATCCTATGTGCACCAACATTTCCTAATGTATACACATTAGATTCACCTAAAAAAAAAAACAATGAATTGCTTTAACAATCCCTACAAGCGTTTTGAAATTTTGATCAAATAAGAAAATATACAAATAAAAGAAAACAAAAATGAATAAATTTTCACGCAAAAAACTCGCAAAGTAAAATAATAAAGTGAAATGAAGATGATGGGGATGATGTAGTAATTTCACCATCAAGATTTCAGACAAACTTAAAATTCGTAGTGTACTCGTGAAGAGAGTGATTACATAGTGTAATCGTGGAACTAGATGGAGCATAAGGGTTTTTATTGATATGAATTCAGTTGTATTTATTTCTGACCGTTTGGGTTAAATACTTGGGAAAAATTCTTGGCTTTTCAGCCTGTTGCAATTGGTAAAAAAATAATACATAAAAGAATTTATTTTTCTTTGTTTCTTTTGGCAAAGAATGTTTGCCAAAAAGTTAAAAAAAAAAAAACTTCATAAAGGAAAGATAAAAATCCTTTTCTGTTTTCTTTTTACCCCACTGTACTAGGTAACATGTGCCAACATGACTTTTTCCAAGTATTTTCACTGATACTTTTGAAAAAAAGGACGAAACTATAACAAATTAAAATCAATTACTTATATGATTATGTATTAATAAATAAGTGGTTCTATCAATTTTTTAAGACTTCTGTAACCTTCCCACCATATATATATAAATCTCTACTAAGCTCGTCAAATCCAATTCTGCCAATCTGACATAATTATTGCTTTATATGAGTATTATATAAAACATTATATAAAACTATGGTTAAACTTATAAATTTTGCGATATCCGAGTGAATGCAGACAAAACATACTTGAAAAGCGCACACGTGAAACTGAACAAAAAAGAAGCAATTTTTAATACACAAAATCCATGTTAATTTGTGAAACTAATACCATAGATGTATTTACAATTTAATAATTGAGAATAGCTAACAAGCGGCCCTTACCGCACAAAAATATGAAAATGAACCACCCTCCCAAATATATACATACATATATAATCTCAGTATATATACTGAATTAACAAACTGTAGACAACACTAAATTTTTGTTATTACGTTTAGTGTATGTGTAAAAAAATGGGAATAAAATTTGTGAAATAAACATATATGTGCGCAATATCGATTAGTTTGGTGATATGTGATTAATAAATTAATCGAACAACTTTTAACAAACAAACAAATTTTTTTTGTTTTTAAATAAATAAAATTAGAACAAATGTATATATTTATTATTATAAAATTCAAAAAATTAAAACAAATTCACGTGGAAAAAAAGCAAACACAAAACAAGAAGCAGTGATTTCCATTTTCTTTTCAGTAAAACACTGCTTACCAAACCTAGTCGCTCTAATTACAGATGAAGGAGCCGGATATGAACCATCTGGTGTTACGCCTGAAAAAAACTACTTTCCATATTTTGGTTCTAATTCATTATACTAAGTAAAATTAAAAACAGATTTTTTTTTTTAATTCAAATTTAGAATTAATTGAAAATGAGAAGAAATATACAAAACAGAACTTACCAACTGTAGTATATCTTACAAAAGTCTCTTTATTTTCAATCATTGCATCTACGGCCAATTTTTCACAGTATTGAGCAGTGATAATCGCTATAGTCGGCTGTTTGGAGCTGATAATTGCCGGCATCTGTTTGACAATCTGGTGAATATAAAAAAAAGTTGTTTGTGGCATTAAATTCACAAGATTTTTATTACACTCAAATATTTAGAACACAGTACTGAAAATTTAATAATTTATGAGAAAGAAATAGAATTATCAAGATAGAAATTGTATTGCAAAACATCATAGTTGGGTCTAGATTTGTAGTATAGGGAATTATTGCCTATTTTGCAACGGATAATCAGTCCCTTAAACTATGCCTGAAAAAAGTAAACAGAGTATTATCCCTTATGATATCTATAAAAAGTTGTTTTCAAAACTCTACCCTAAACCCTGTGGTGTAACAGCCCATGAAGGGCCAAGGCTTGCCAACGGCAATTTGAATGGGGGGCGTGTGGTAAGCATGCCGCAGTTCCCACGCTGTTTAGTTCCGGATTTCGCTACCTAGGGCGCTACTAAGTGTAGCTTCCCACTTTTGATCACGATGCTGGGTCAACACCGACTTTGCCCTCACGGGAATCGAATCCTGAATTCTCGCACGAAAGGCGAGTGCGCTAGCCACTTGAACAACGTGTGAGAAGGTTTTTAAAACTCTAGGTACATTTTATTAGAAGCAGATATGATGGCTGGAATCAGTTTTTGTTTTCTGTAATGATGCACGTTTAGCAACTTTTACAGACCCTAAGTTATGGGTTATTAGTTTCCTTGCAAGGACCACTCCAAAAGGTTCGTTGATCCCCTTTTTCCCTGGTTTTAGTTCAACAGTTAAAACACTAGATCCCATCACGAATACTTTTGCTTTCCTGCCATTCCAGTACTTTTTTTCAGTCTGAGTTACAATATACACACAAAACCAATTCAGCTAAAGATCATAGATTCCCCAAAGATAAAAAAAGGAAGCCACTTCTTCAGGGATCAAGATGTCACTGCAGGTATCTGATTTCAGTATAAAACAAGAACAATACTTCCACTAACATTCAACAAAATTACACAGAATCTGCAGAGGTTATTGCTGGTTGCAGCTGCATATGTTTAACATATCCATAGGCTAACTTTAGTTCAACACCACATGGATTCACTAAATCGCACTTAACACATTGTACACTTTATAGACGACTACATTCTTACAAACAAACAAATGACAGCTTAAGGAACTAGAACAGGTCTTTAAGGTTGCAGTGGATTTGGTTTCATGGTAGCTTCTACAATTCTAACATTGAACAGATTTTTTTTTCCCCAAGACAACCTTTCATTCTTTGGTCAACCATAGGTTTTGGGAATACTATAAACAGAATGCAATCTTGAGACTTTAACAACAAACGAACGCCTGTTCAAAATACGGTTGAAGACAAAATAAAGTAGGTAATCATGGGAAGAAAAAAAATCTCTGATACAACCTAGCTCTGCGGGACCCATTCAACCAAAACAGATCTCAAAGGTCGCAGTGATTTTGGTTTTCTAGCCATTCTTTCTTCAACAAATCTAGACTACATGTCACTCAAATAATGATAAAAATTGGCCCATCAAAGGGTATAATATACATTATTCTTTGACTGCTAAAGATCCTAGGGTTGATCATCAACATACGTAGATAGAATTACAAAAATACTGTAACAATGAGCCCATTGTTAACTCTATGTAAATATCCTCTACAAATGTAATGCTATTCATTATTATGTAATTTTCTTTTATTTTTATTAAATACCTGAATGTCCTTATCATGTTGAATGACCCTAGTGAATGCTCCATGTTCCATTCCTTTCACTAATTTCTTTTCTTTTAATTTTTCTAGATGTTTCTCTACTAAGTCTTGATCCCAATTATATTCCCTGAATAACAAATATAAATAATTTATTAGCCGTTTGTTTATTGTGTTCAGTTTTCATTTTGTCTGTAAATCTCTTTCTGTCTGCTTACTTTGAGATATCCTCAACAGTGACTGGATTAGGATAGGCATCCTCAATCAGTTCTAAAACTTTCTGTTCTGTCAATATTATTTTCTTGCCTAAAATGCTTTCATCAGATGAGCCTATAAAGAAAAATAAATACATTTAAATAAAAGAAGAAAAATCTGAAGAAATAATTTAAAGAATTGTGTTCATAGGAATTTGAGATTCTGAATTATAATTAAATACAGTGATACTGGTGATGGTCATCTATCAAGAAATTATGTAGTGACAGTAATATTGCTTATATTGGACATTAGGAGCTACATTTCTAGGTTACACTGAATCATAACTTTATCATCAAGGCATTGGAATTTAAAAAAAAAAAATTCTATTACCGAAAAATACTGTTGACTCTTTCATTACTGAATTGAAAACCAAAAAAAGTATTTATATGCAAGAGAGTAAAATGTCACAAATTTTACAAACTCTCGTTCAGTTGTAACTGAAGTAAAAGTTGTGAAACATTTTATTCTCAATTTAAATACCACATTTTTTTGCTCCTGCAACAATTAAAACTATTAAAGGGGCCATTCTTTAGTTCAATATGAGCTGATATGAGACAAGGATTTGCTTTTTTAAGGGATATGCTCAGTGACCTGAAAGAACTGTTGTGCCCCCGGAGCCTTCTCAGTGCACTGGCGGCCTCCGATTAGTGTTCTCTAACTAATCGCACAACACTGCCCATACATCATCACCGGACAGCGAAAAATGTGAGGTATTAAATTAAATGAAAAAAAAAAAAAAAAATATCACAACGTTAATATTTCAAAACGACTTTTCATCATCAGACAGTACTAAATGGAAATGTACCTTTGGAGACGTTTCCATAAGAAACAATTTTAAATTAAAAAAAAGTTGGGATTTCTCTAGGACCATTACTTTGCTGTCTAGGTACTTTCACTGAGCATTTCAAAATTTTACCAGCGTCTAGGTTTTTTTTTCTTTGTTCCTCTAATATACTCTATTAGGCAGACCTAATATCTAATTTTTAATATAATAAATATTTTCTTCCTGCAACAGTACAGTACTGAATCAATTATTTCACCAAGTACATTTTTCTTTCTATTCAGCAAAACTTCTCCATACTGTCAGTTACTTCAAAATATTATCAACATTCTATTTTGCAATTATATTATGAATTATATTATTTAAGAGTTTTAAATTCAGTATAGCAATAAAATTGTGTCTGGAAAGCAAATGTAATGATAAAGATATCTCAAGGTACTCTTCCGTTTTCATTGAAAATAATAATAATCAAAACTATTGTACTCTATTCTTAAGTATCCTAATAGTTTTTACTACTGCAGAGAAAAAAGTAATATTTAAATGCTGGTGAGTAATATGTTTTTACAATTTAGATTATAATTTTGAGTTCAGTGCCTATTTACTCATAAGTGAAATAAATAACTACTAAAAAGAATAAAATAAAAATCATATCATATCATCAATAATCTATTAAAACACTAATTTTGGCTAATGGGGGCCGTATATAAAAAAAAAGAGTGAAAAAACATAATTTACATTAAGATGTGAAATATGAACTTATTAATGGGAATAAATCATTGTAATTTAAAACAATTTTAACAGATCTGCGTTCAATGATGTAGTTTATATTTAAGATTAAATACTGGTACATGATCAGATTTTTTTTTCTTTATTATACGGCCCGCCGCCTCTAAACTAATAATGAAATATTCAGTATGTATCATTTTAATCTAGAATATTGCATTATAGAATACGCACAGTTAAAAAACAAAATTGTTAACAACCGAAAAAAAAAGTTGTTATTTACAATTTATTAGTAAAAAAACAAACTTTTAAGTAGAGTTTATTATTACTCATAAGTGAAATTAATAACTATTTAAGAAAATAGTTAGAATAATAAAAATCATATGCTATTTAAAACAGTTGATTTATATTTAATTTAGAGTTTATTATGGATTTAGATTTTATTATATTTATTATGCATTTATAAAGGCTTTGACACACAGAACGCGATCTGTCGCAGCAGACAGCGATTTCAGACCGCCGCGATCCGACGATATTGTTGTATGTTGCAATATTGCATCATCCCTGTCACACACGACGAGATCTATCTCAGCGACATAGTCCTGACCGCCGATCTGGTTGTACAAAATTACAAAAATTATTGCGCGGTCTAGGCGATCTTCATCTGGTGTAAAATTATACTAGTGCAATACAATGCCGCGTCCTGCTCTGTGGACAACACAACACTAATTCGCTCATATTGATCTCGCTTTGTGTGTGACGTAGCCATATCGCTGACCGCCGCGACAGATCGCGTCCTGTGTGTCAAAGCCTTTAGAGTGTATTATGTTTAAAATTCCATTGGTAACTTAATTTATGTTTGAAAACAGATACATGTAATTTGTTATTAAAATGTCAATTCTAATTTTGTTTTTCCTTAACATCTGATTAAATTAAAATTTAGTTTACAATGAATGATTTCCAATCTTTATTATAAATGTTTTCCAATATGTGTTTTTCCTTTTGGCGCATCAACGTCATGTTTATTAGCGCCAATCTCTTCCAATACAAGACTTTTTCAATCTTCAATCAACAAATACCGTCTCAATTAACCATTTCTTCAAGGATATTCATGGCTAGCCAAATTTAACAAAAGGAACCACACTTAGAAGGCGTACAGAGAGAAAGAGATGTGTGTGTGTTTACTTATAGAGTTTTAGTGCTCACTAAAACGAAACTCACCCAAAATCTAGCTCAACAAAACACACATACACCTAGAATCTTGTGTAGATCTCTCAGATGAATTACATTAAAGAGACATGTAATAGAATTCTGTTTACAATAGCATAATTGTTTTATTTAAACAATCCGCTCTATATTGACAGAAATTTTAACCTAACATCGATATTTTATTAAAAGAATCCAGATATTTTTATTAAAAGAATCTAGTCACAAAATAATAAAAAAAAATTATATATTACATTAGCCCCCCCCCCCGTTCTTGTAGCAAACACTGATGACATGACACTTTGCATGACCCACTTTTCTGGTCTCAAAATTATGTTATGAATCACGCAAACTTTATTGAAGAAAGCAACAACTGAAAATAAAAATTCTGTATTAACATCAACGATGGATCTATCGGCTTTACTTTATTTGTAGACTTTCATGTGATTTTCCAATTGACAATTTCAGTGATAATGCCTTGAATGCTCATTTTTTTCATAATTTTGGCAGATCAGACAACTGTCTTGTTTCTATGACAATAACATGAGTGACAATCTAGCGTGAAAAACAGTAAAAATCTAGTGAGAAATATAGTCTTATAACTTTCTCTTTGCCGTTTTTATTGTTCGAAATGACAAATTTTCGTTACATTTCGAATTTTGACTAGATATGCAGTTGTTTTCAACATTATAGCTAACTATATTAACCATACTATACTAACCCCGAAACCTACTAAAATCAATTTTCACAGAAGCAAAAGTTTAAAACAAAAGTGGCAGCCTATATTATATTGAAAACGCGTTGTTTCTTTTTGGAGAAATCGCGTAAAACAAAAAAAATATCCACTCGGTAAAATTGCTTTGCTTCTAAATTGGAATTCTGACAACGTATTTATTATCATTTACATTATGTTGGAAGCAGAACCGTAAAATATACAGAACAGTATGAGGTGGGCAGCAACACGTCATTCCTTTCCAAGGACTTCTCTAAAATGAATTTTCCCAGAAAAATCTTTCAAATAAAAAAGTGATAGTTGAAAAGATGATATAAAGTTTAAAGAATAAACGTGAGTCATTTGTGTGTACAGAATATTAAGTTTGAATTTTCACTGTTGCATTAGAAAAGGAAAATCTAAGCAAGGGTTACTTCAAAATCCTCGGTCGCAAAGGCATAGGCTGTTGACGAAAATCTCTCATGACTACATTAATCTAATGCTTGGACTATCTAAGAGCGGACTAGCTTTGCTTCAGGGATCATGGTGCTATTGCTGGTATCCCGGCCTAATAACCATGAACAATACTTAAAACTGATACCCTGAACATTCACATAATATAAGTAGGGCCTTGCAGAGGTACCTGAAGAGTGCAATTTTACCTCCCCTATCAAATTCACTGACGCACACTTAACAAACTGTTCACTTTCGGGGCTACTAAATCAATTTACGAACAATAACATTCAAGAGAACCACAACAGATCTTTCGGTAGGCAGTGGATTTGGCTTCCTCTACAAGTGAGCTAGTCAGTAGGCTGGCTGACAGATTTCAACTGACTGCCATTTATACACTAGTGTCTATATTTAATAGTGCGAATTATTGCTTAAGTTTGGTTAAAACTTTGAATTTAATCTGATTTAAAATAAAAATTTTAATCATACCAGTTTCGATAAAGTGGTTTAATTTATAGTGCAATATCTAGCTAAATTTCAGGTCTAATATGTATGTCCTATTTGGAATAGAAGTTGACTAGTCAAAACTTCAGAAATCCAGGCTCCTCACTCAAACAAAACTTTAATCGACTGGTACTCACAATTTATATAAAAACCTTCAGAAGACGATACACCCAGAGCTTGAATACACCCACAAAAGCAATCTTTCTATTCCTATGACGAGGCTCGTCAGATATGTCAGACAATGTCATGACATCCTACTAGAGAGATCTTCCGAAAAGTCAACGTCAGATATACAACAGTATTCACGAGTGTAACCAAACAACCAGTGTCTATTATCCCGCTGAAGTACCTCATTACTTCTCTACTATTTTTGCAAAGTTGTTGCAACGTTTCTAAAAGTTCATAGTTATTTAAGGTTACTTCAGTAGTTCGTGAATTGGTTTTCGTCAATTCCAACATCATTACACTGACTGTCCTTCATATACCCGCGCTTCTAATCAGCATATTTCTACATTTCTACTTAAAGGCGATTCTCCCATTTGCACGCCTCTTATTCATCATAAAATTCTGAAGATTGAATGATCGTTTTTTTTCTTTGGCGCATCGACTGCCTGCCTTGGTCATAGCGCCCCTTATACATTATTTCTTTCTCGATCCGTGGCTACACGAGCTGGGATAGTACATGTTTATCCTACTTGGCATTCACATCCCTTATTCTACCAGAGTTTATACGTTTAGGCAAAACCAAAAGCATTTTTGTATTTATTTATTGCATTATATCCATATTTTTCATCAGAATAACTATTTAGTTATATACCTTATTCTATATATACACGCAAATTGGGTGAGCAGTACTTTTAACAAATGTAAGGATCTAATGCTAAAATTAACCCTATAAGGACTAATCCTAAAATTAACTAATTAACTAATCCTAATAGGTTAAAATACTTTTATAAATTTTCTTTCAGCCTTGAGGTCCAATCTAACCATAAACCTAATCTGAATCATTCATACCAACATTCTCGCCAGTAAATGCGCTCAGGGTAATAAATACATTCATGCGAAAATCGCTTATTTTGATGAAGTTAAAAGAGAAATCATTCATAACTTTTTTTTATTAATTAAAGTGTTATGAATACAAATTAAAACAATGAATAGCATGTGATTAGCTGCTAATAAAAAATCTATTACAAAAATAAAAATAAAAAATTACTAAAATGCTCTATCATTATATTTTTTTTTTAATTAAAAAGAAAGAAAAACCATGCAGGTTACTACATAAAACGATATTTAGGTGTTGTGTACTATTTGATTTTTCATTTTTATTTTCAAGAAATATTGCAAAACTATTTCAAATATTTTTTTTTAAATTATTATTTTCTTTTTAGTGTTATGAAAAAAGCTAATTATTACATTAAAACAATATTACCGAACCTGACACGTTATTTGCAAACTCCTTCAAATCTATGAGACGACAATTCGGCTTTGCTATAAGATAAACATTTAGTACAAATATAATTTGAAAATATTAAGTAAACAAGAAAGTATTTAAAATCTCAAAAACAATTATATTTCAAGATTCTAAAAAATAATTATTGCTTCCCAGGACTTTTTTCTTTCTTTAAAAAAAAAATGGAGGTTGATACCAGGATAATTTTAAAAAGTATAATGCATAATAATAATAAAAGCGAGGCCAAACGAGCGCACTTGTAAGGCCAATTGCAAGGCACTTGGTAACGGATATAATTTACTTGGAACAACTCACTGGCGTTAAGATTTATAGTTGCTAGCGGGATTGATTATGACAATAAAAAAAAAATACTATCACACAAAATCGGTTAGATGATCGCTTTACGTGAGGCTATAAAGAAAAGATCAACTGTGACTCCCTTGAAATCGTATGTTTTCATTGCATGTAGTCGTCGGTGAAATGTAAATAATGTGCTGTAGCAGAGGCAAGCTTGAGTTTGCCTAAAATTACATCCCCCCCCCCCGTTTAAATTTATAAACTACTTCTGGGCCTAATCGTGGTATGTCAAGGTTAGGAGGTGCCAGTGGAATGTCGTTCGTATTGTAACTAGTCTGATCGGAGTAGTTAAATTAATGTAGGTTTTAATTTATCGGGAATCAGGCGGCAATCCACGGGGCGGCACTTTTTAAATTAAAAAGCGATTCTATATGTGGGGAATGATAAGATTATCAAAACATTTTATGTTTTCTTCGATTGTAAGCGAAAGAATTGTGATCTTAATAGATTTACGAGCAATGACCTTGGACTTTAATCACTTCATTATATTTTCATTTTAAATGCATAAGTTTTCAGAAAAAAGACGGTAACTGAATACTCTAATAGTTGAATACGACCTACATAATTAAGTGTGACCCAGACATGAATGTAGTCAGTGTTTGTACAGAATGACTAAATGTAAGCGATCATTTGTGTTGATTAATTAAGAGTTCGCTTGGGTTGCTGAGCTTGTACGCCCTATGGATATTGTATGTGTTTGTGCAGTTATAAGAGGTGACAGTAGTTACTCTGATATAAACGCAGCGATGCCAGCCACTGAGCAAGTGGTCTATGCAGTGAAGAATAAGATGATTTAATGAACCGAAAGAGAAGCTGAGCGGTTATTTCCTTCAGATACTGGCAATGAAGAAATTATTGTAATTCTCAATGTATATTGTAGTGTTGAATAAATTCCATCAAAAATCAGCGTTATATGAGTGTACCCGTGTATCTTTCACGGAAGTTAAAAATCGCTCGTACAGTCCCAGCTTAAAAATGATGGTCAACGATAAACAAAAAAAAAAATGTTCATTTTATATTTTTTTAAATAAAACATTATCAACTTATTTAAGCGAAGTGATTGGATAAAAATCAATTTCTTACTTGGTCTAACTGGTAGTTTGGTTTGTTCAAGTTGTTTCAATTCAACTTCAAGTTTTCTTATTGTTGGATATTTCTGTTGCATCAATTTCATTAGTCTTGTAATGAAACCAACATAATCTAATAACAGTGAAAGGAAAAATAAAAAAAGAATTAGATTTTTCAAGATCTAATATTATTTACCTTGTTTTTTCTATCTGTTACCTAAAAAGAAATTATTATTCAATGAATAAAATGTGAAAGCAAAAAAAAAATCAATGATATTAATTACAAAATTTTTTTTTTTTTTTTATTGAAAAATAATGCTTATGTAACATTTTAGACGTTCCCATGAAGGTCACTTTGTTTCCTTCAATGCAATCTGAGCGAGGTGCAATTGCAAATAGACATTCTAAAGCGGTCACATTTCCAATCAAAATTAATATTAGAATTAGCAGCCAGTATGGAAAAATAATTTCAGAAGAAACATGATTAAGATAGTTGAATGAATAATGAATGAATATGAATTCTAATAAAATCTTTTCATATTTGGATTTACTCCAAAATTTTAAGAACATAATTTGGGGCCACGAAATATGAATCGCTGTTTTGATATTTTCCTCAGGAGATTGATTTTTTTTTATCATAAGTAAGAGACTATTTGATTTTGTTTTTCTGAAATCTTTATTCTTCGTGAGAAAATAGGGTTTTTCCAAAGTTCTTGCAAAGACAATTCTTAAAGAAAGAAAACTTTGTTTTGCAGGAGCCTTAACATAAATATGAAAAACTGGGAGAAATCATGATTTTTTTTTTAACGGCTCCGCAAATTTAAGTTTATTTGAGGTTTATTCTGAACTATAGGCTATAATACGCCTGGCTGTATGGACTTGATTTATAGCATCATTTCATTTCCTCCATTTTGTCTTTTTCTATTTTTAGCAAAATCAACAAATGGAAATGGACCTTGACTCTAAAGAAATGTCTCCACAAAATTGGTACAAAATATTGGCTAACTAAATTGCCCAACTTAGATACAATGAAAAAGAGAGAGTTGCTAGTTTTTACATCAATTTGTGGAGCAAGTTTAAGAGATTCTTAGAAGTTTTTAAAGTACTTCTTACTATCATTCAAAACTATGTTCGTCAGAGCTTTATTTTGTTTAAGGTTGTTATCTTAAACTGAGCACCCCAACTGACTTGAAAATTTTTTTTTTTTAATAAAATAAGTAATTTATTAATAAATAAAATAACACCAAATTATAATAAGTGTTTGATTGTAATTAATATTTAGGGAGCCCTAACAATTCAGGTAAGAAGCGCTAGAACTTCGCAGAGTTCCTTTTAAGGAACCTTGTGAGGAGGAATCTCCATAGGCTTAAATTATTTATCTTAGTATCTTAGATAATAGTAAACAATTTAAACTCTAGAAATAGTAACTATAACTTTTATACATACCTCTTGGAAAATGTTGTGGACTAACTAATTCCTTAAAGAATTCTTGTGCTACTGTTGCACGTTCATGACAAGGAACTTGTGGTTTAAACCAAAACAATAGCTTTCTGCTTTCTTGTGTATGGCTGCCGGTTTGTCCATTCACCAGGAAAACACGAAATTGTAAAGATATTTCAGGGGTAGTATATTCATCTTCTAAAAAAGTATAACAATGATTTATTGTAGTAAAGTTAACACTTTTATTTGATGAAACGGATTTCTTTATTTGAAGGAGAAAAATCCACAAACCAGAGTTGATGGTTTTGTTGATTACAATTCCTTTATGAGCACCGCCGGCAACATGAACATCATTTTTCTTGGCATTATCTTCCGCAACTATTCGTCTTTCAATTAGAAGGGTGGTCGACTTCTCAGTCTTTGTTTTCGGCGTCATAATGATCTTTTCTATAAAACAAAACAAAAAATTGTTCAAACAAAGAAAAAACATTTAATACACTAGGTTTCAAGCTTATTTAGCAAGTTATATGATTCGTTTCACTCTTTTGAAATTGTGTTTATGAAATGTCTGAGGTAATGTAAGTAAAATCAAAAACATTTACCTGCTAGCTTATCCATCATTGTGATTTTTATTTAAAATCTGAAAAAAAAGGAATCGTTTTTAAACAATTGCATCTTATACAAATTTTAGATGGAAATTTTCAACTAAGCCAAGGAAAACAAGTTACTTGTGTTAACCTAATTAAAAGAGCCAAGGAAACATGAATCACATGAATCAATAGCCTAAATGGCCCATTTCAAGGCAAATTCCAAATGAAGTTCTAAAACAACAAAGAAAAAACTATGATGCATAATCTAAACAATTCTATCACTATAGTTAGAAACTTCCTTATGGGTGTAACTGGTGAAATAATGTAATGGATATACGAACTTTTAAATCTTCTACATTAAACATATAGGTGATTAAATGAAACAAAAGAAATAAGTGTAAAAGGTTGAGCTTACTTTTGAAGCAAGTAAAGGCTATATTCTCTGGAATAGCTTACACCAATATCAAAAAACACGAAAGTTCGCTAACGTCCAACTGACCACTGCGCGTGACTGATACTAGATCATAACTGGGCGACCACTTGTGAAATAAATGCAGGGGTGGGTGCAAATAGTCAAGTGACTCATGGATGAATTCATTAGATTGTATCATTCGAAAAAAATGACGTCAGAGTTAATGCTTGAAAAAAATTAGAATATTTAGAGATACTTGGTGAGAGGTAGCCAAATTTAGATCATTCATTGTACCTATTATGAATAATGATATCATTATTCGTACTAATAATAAGTGAACTAGGCAAAAATAGTTATACCTCTAACTATTCTCTATTTCTATTTAGGTACTAGCGCACTTGTTTTTTATACGGCCAATCTAAATGGTTACCACTACGTTACCAATCTTGGATCTTTTAAATTGTAACCTATACCTATATTATATTTGCAAGGTAAACTGCTGTAATTACCGACTTATAAATTATGCAGAATTGAAAAGAAACCATCACATTAATGTAAAAAATCTACAAAATTTGGCAAGTTTATGGAAACAAATATTCATATCATTTTCCGTTAAATTTTACCGGTATTTCTTATTGGTTCAAGTTTAACGCTTGTGTTGCAAATGTGTAGTTTACCTAAGGCAACACTAGTTAAAAGTATTCTAAAAAAATATCCGTTTCAAATAACAGCTTGATATGCACATTTTTACTTTATAAACTTCCCAAGTAAATCCATTACATCATATTGTTTTAAAGGGGGGCGCTACTTCATATAAAATTTCGTTTGAAGAATAGTTTTGAGTTAAGAATCAAAATAACATTTTACAATATTTACAAAGTAATAATGTAAACTTCTTTAAGTGTTTTGGGATTTAATTTTTTTTTTTTTTTTGTTAACAGTAAGATAAATATTGGCAACTCTGCAGTATGTTTGTGTAGCCTATGGTATGATTACCTGATTGTACCTGTCAGGTAAACTAAGTGTTATTTTTGGTGTTTTTATATTTTAATGAGCTGTATTAGAGTATTGCGACGCATTTTTCTTTTAAACCTCAGTGATTGTGTTTCTAAAAATGCCATATACGATTCAGGTTAATTCTTTCAAATTACTTTAGGTTATATGTTTACAAAAACAAAGAAGACGCCCTTCACTTAAATATTTTAAAACAAGAATAAAAAATGTTTGCCCAAATTTTTGATATCTTTTGCGTATTATTGACTTGTGCAATGCTCCTTTCTGAAAAGTATATAGACACTCGACATTAATAGTAACCGTAATATGAAGCGATAAAGAAATACTATGGCTAGTGCCAGTGTAGATAGCGGCGGTGATGGAAGTAATTGGGTGGATTTCTGTGAAAAACATGCCAGAGCAGCTGCAAGTAATTTTGCCAAGTCTTTCATTTGCTATGTGAACTCACACAATCCCAATTCTTCAGCTCTGGAACATAGAGAATTTCTTTCAAAGTTCATAGATAGTTTTGTTGAACATTTTGAAAGTGAATTGATAAAATTAAAGGATAAACCCAATCTGACTAATGGTGTGGCAGGACCATCAGGTGTGAATGGCTATCATGAAGAAAATAATGATTATTTTGATCCAGAAGCTGAAACTAGATCTCCAAAGCTTTTTCATAAGCCTTTCTTTCGAAGACTTTCTTTTAAAGCTCTGAAAAAAGGTAAGGGATTCTTTTATCGTCAAGTTTCTGATGAAAACGACTCTTCCAATGGCCTATCAAAAAGTTTAAAATTCGATAAACATTCAAAAACTCGTTTAGCTAAAATTGTTGTAGAGTGTCGTAAAGAAGGTATAGTAAATTATTTGATTGGCGAGAATCCAGATGGCACCCAAAAATGGGAAAGATGTAGGCTGGCATTGGTAAAAACTATAGGTGGGTACATGCTTGAGTTCTATTCACCACCAAAATCAGTAAAACCAAAAAGTGGTGTATTTTGTTTTTTAATAACTGAAGCAAGAGAAACCACAGCTTTAGAAATGCCAGATCATGAAAACACGTTTGTTTTGAAAGCTGATAACAACATGGAATACGTAATAGAAGCTTATGATATAGATGATATGAGGTCTTGGCTGGCTACAGTAAAATATTGTATGCGATCAGTCAATACAGGCGATACAGGTGATACTCAAAGCTTGCTGGGATCTTCATCTGAGGCACATCTGCATGGAAAACCACAGTGTACAGGTGAAATGGAAGATCCACCAGAACTTCCGCCAAGACTGCAAGATGGTGCAACGTCAAACAGTAACTTTGAGTTGTGTTCTTCACAAGCGGAAGGTGAAAATCAAGAGCCAGAAATTGATTTATCTGTTACACTTCAAGAATATCCTTGGTTTCATGGGACTCTACCAAGAGCGGAAGCTGCTTCATTAGTGTTGAGTACAGGCACTTCTGGCCATGGTGTATTTCTAGTAAGGCAAAGTGAAACTAGAAAGGGTGAATTTGTTCTAACGTTTAACTTCCACGGTCGTGCTAAACATCTAAGAATGACCATTAACGATACTAGCCAGTGTAGAGTTCAACATTTATGGTTTGGCACTATATTCGATATGTTAGAACATTTCAGACAGCATCCAATACCATTGGAATCCGGTGGAACGGCAGATGTTACACTTACGCAGTATGTAGTGGCGATGGTGCCAAGTCCATTGTCTAATTTAAGAAATCAAGGAACGTCCCATGCAGAACGCAGGCCTCCCCCCACGCCAGAGCAGAGAGAAATTATTATACATGGAGGTTCTATTAGGACAAGAACTGAATCAATGGAGAGAGTCCAAGAGACTGGTTCTGGAGGATCGGTTACTTCAGTTGTTGGAGGTCGAGCTATAGAAAACACTTATAGTTTTGTCTAGGAGAATACTTCCTCTCTTTCATTGTAGTAAGTGTAAATATTTAATAAATTATATTAGTAGATAGAAATAAGTATACTGTACTTTTGATTAAAATTTTAAATAAAATTGCAAAAAAAAAAAAGAAATCACTAAGCTAGTCAGACATAATTATTTTGTGTTGAATATTCAAGTAATATAGTTATTAATGAGTGAACCATTAGTTAATTCTAATAACGAGCATCTTAAAAAAATCATGAATGTATATGATTGCCACGCATTAAGACTTGAAATATTTAGCAGAACAATAAAAATAAGTTCATAGATTTTTCTATTCCTGATAGACTGTATATAGTCAGAAAAACTCTGTTCTAAATGGATTTAATTTTGAAATTATATTGTCAACAGAGCTCCTAACAGGATTTAAAACATTAAAAATCTATATGGGACAATAAAGTAAATGTGAGAAGTAATTGATATTTAAAAAAATCAAAGTAAATAAATCCTTCCATAATTTGTATGAACTGTTTAAATTAAAATTTTCTTTATAAATATTCTCTATTAGTAAAATAGTTTCATCTGCTTCAAATATAGTGGCAGACTGTAATTATGAATTTTTTCAAATTAGGCGCAAGGATGTCAAATTTGTTTAAGTCGCTGTTTAATTTTACATTCACGTTTTACAAATCAAGCGATTTGTGAAAATATAGTGCTTATACATCAAAAAGTTGAACAAACATTTTGCAGAATTTCCATTTTTTGAAAATCTCTTTAGAATGTTCACGCAAAGAAGTCTCTTTGATTATTTACTCCCATTTTCTTTGTGAAAGTTACATGTCCCATGATATATATTTTGTTGGTTAAATTTTTTTGAAATTAATGTTTTGTAATTATAGTTATTTATTTGATTATTTTATATTTAATAATAGTAGAAATGATACTGATTTATAAAATAATGCTTGCTGATCTACTTCATTGAAGAAGCCTAGTAAAGCAGAGAGATCATAATTTTACATTTGTGAAAAGCTTCTTTTCTGAAGTTCAGTTTTCTACCATAGTTTTTCCAAGTCTTTGTCTTCCTTTCTAAACCAAATGTAATCATTAAGTCAGATAACACTTGAAATACAGTTCAGAAATTTAACAAAATCTGGTACCAACTACTTATACAACTTTATCTTCTTGTAATTTTAAAAGAAACATTTTCTTCAGACAAGAATTTTCACTAAATGTTTGGTTGTAATAGCTGAGGGAACTTACATTATATAATAAAATTAAAATAGCACTTTAGAGAATAGCATCAAGTCCCAAGAAACATTCCCAGTAAGTTTCTTTCCAAAAACACAATCGTGATAAGCCTATATATGTCTAGTGAGTATACCAAATTTAAAGAAACGTTTTGTTAAATTTATAGAGAAAATCACGGAACACTGAAAAATCCAATTCTGTAAAATCGTATATCTAATCATCGATTTTCTTCCAAATCGAGATTTTGGCAGTATATTTATTTTTCATTTACAATGTATACAAAAAGAACCTAATGATGTAGGAAACGTCACTTTTGGAGACAGCCTACATTATCCCTCCATTCCAGAAACCCTCTAAAATTAATTTTCCGAGAGAAATCTTAGTAGATAAAAGTGATAGTTCTACTTGTGTGGAATGTGTAAAGTTTAAAAGAAAATCATTGGAACCAGTTTCGACAGAAAAAAAAAATCAAACTGAAAAATCCATTCAGTAAAAGATTTGAAGAATTTTGTCCAATACATTTCCTGTCGAATTCCCTAATGATCACAAACGGAAATATCCAGTGTTTTGCTGATTACGAAATATACAAACAAGAGACGAATTTTGTTTCGAAAATCTGTCGATAATAATTCGACAATAATCCATATTTCAAAAAATAGACTTTTTTTGAGAATTTCATTTAAATTTCCATAAATTGCGTAACGTTTGTTTTGGAATTGATTACATTTGGTGTGGAAATGTTCGAATAAACTTGGAATGTTTACTCCAAAATTTTAGTTTTTGGCTGCACTGAAGTCAAGTATCTTATGATTCTGCGATTTCTTACCTATTGTAGTACTGGGCATAGCAAGTTTTGTTGTTTTTTCTTGTCGTCATAGAAGAACCCAGCTTGACACCCCCTATTGTAGGGGTTTCATTACACATGTCCACATGATCTATCTAACTTGAACAAAACAAAACAAAAACTAGACACAAGCCAAAGTTTTCGTTCTTCCTGTAATTTCGGTTACTAATACTAGTAAAGAATTACAAAAATCAATCCATTCTGTAGTTCTTGTTTAGTAAATGAAGAGGAGATAGGTGAAAAGAAATGGTCAAGAGATTTGTCAAAGAAGTCTGGTCGAACAAATTTTTGTGGAGAAGTATGATCTGAGGCCAACCCAAATAAGAGATTCTCCGGTATAGATGGGTAGAAGGAACTGGCTTTTAAACCATATCCGCTACAACCTAAAAGATCTATTATGACTCCCAGGGAATATAGTCAGTCAATGCAATATAGTCAGCTGTGAATTGTATTGTGTGGAAATGTGAGTGAGCGTGTGTGTTGGTGAACTAGAGTTGCCTATGAGTTGGTTCATTAAGCTGTATTGTATGCATGATGGGAGTGCCACAACATTAGGTGCCATTTCACACAAAATCCATTTTCCTTTTCTTCATTTGTATCAAGCAAATGCATTTCTTTTTTGGGGGAAAATATGTTTCTAACTTGCTCGATTCCTCTGGATCTGTAAGATCCATCCACCTTATGCAAATTTTTATATATGTATTCCTAAAAGGTATTTCTTATTGAACCCGCGGAAAGCCATGCTCTAAACTATAAAGCAGATTACTAAATCTTATTTGAATTGTTACATTTGTCAAAAATCTTCTACGAGAGTCCTGTATTAATTAAAGAGACAAAATGATTGTCGCAGTTTTAATGGGGTATATTAAATGAAATTCACAATTTATCTATATTACGACATTATCTCTATACTAGTTTACTGCTGGCAGTAAAAAAATTCTTTCTTTATCTAGAAGTGTAATCCAGTTTTGCAGATTTATTTTTATTTCCTCGTTGCTGGGCAACTTATGGCCATGCAATGATTCGGCAGAACTTAAGAGTCTAATTGTTCGATAAAGCGTTGTATGCTTTCCAGAATCGCAGACTTCTTTCTTGTATCTGTCTTCTTGATTCAAGTGAACCAGACACTTTTTTTCGGTCGCTTTCGAATTGATCAAACCAGATGTAGAATTAAGCACAATTCAAACAACCTACACACATTTCTTGAGCATTTGGGAATAAATTTGACATGGTTTAACATCTTGAGATACCAGAAATGATAGCATTCAACCTCTATCTTCCAACTGCCCCTAAGTTCTAAAAGATAAAAGATTGTTGATAAGGTAACGGTGCTTATGTACACTGAAACAACGGTTTTAAACGGATGTCAGAGATGCAAACTTATAATAAAATCTGGTGTGAAACACTCACACAACTTTCTCTTACTCCAGTTTTGAAAATTGTTTTTGGCGAATTTTATAGTTAGTATATCAAATTTTATGAAATTCGTGGATGTTTTTATGGAGATAATCGCAAAAACTGAAAAAAACTGTTCATTAAAAACGCACTTCCGTTTTACTAATTTTCTTGGAATTCAAAATTTTGGCCCTCCATTTATTTCTAATAAATTTTTGTTAGATGGTAGAATTGTAAATATAATCAACTAAATAGCACTTTAGTGGAAACCATAACCCACCTCCACCAAAAGTCCTCTTAAATGACTACTCGGAGAAATGTTTCAAATAAAAGTTGTAGCTCCTTAAATGAGTAACCCACCTAGTTAATTTAAAGAAAATCGTTGCAGCCGTTTTAGTGAAAATAACAGAAAACTGAAAAATACTTTCTAGTAAAAATGCACTTTCGGTTATCCAATTTTCTTCACTCTCGGAATTTCAACAACATATTTAATTCTAATTAATATTAGTTTGACGATAGAATTGTGTAAAAAACTGAAATAGCACCCAAAAGTGCCCTAAATGAATTTTCCCGGAGAAATGTTTCAAATAAAAGTTGTAGATCTTTGTATTTGTAGTTGACATGCCAAGCTTAAAGAAAATCGTTAAAGCCATTTTTGAAAAAATCGCAAATAAGTACAACAACAACAAAAAATCAATAAAGTGGTACTTCCGGTTGAGCAATTTTGATAGACAACTTATTGTCGGATCTAATGGTAATACCTAATGGAATATCAAGTATGAACTTTCTACGATTTTTCATTTTTGAGCTATGCTGTTCAAACACACACACAAAGACAATTTTCTAAAATTCACTTTTTTGGATTTAGGGAACCCAAAACGGATATTTCCGGTGAAAACTTGGTATCGAAAATTTGATACGATCACAATACTTGCTAGGAATAAGAGAAAGTAATTATTATTGTTTGATAGATACTTTGATTTACATTAAGTCTGTCTCTTAACTTATTGAACAGGCCCTCATACTTTAATGGGAAATATAAACAAAAATTTAAAATCTTTTGAAGTTAAAAATTATTAACCCTCTCTTTTTCTCTCAAAAAATGAGAAATTTCTATTTTCTGCAAAATTTATTAAACTAAAAGTTGTGGGAAAGTGTATTTTTATTTATAAGAGGAAGAAAATAAGCGAGGAATAGTAATTTATTTCCGATCAGTATTGCTGAGCAGCACCCTCTAATGGATATTGCCGGAAACAGGGGCAGATTAATCAGATAAGGTTTTTAATTCATTTTAATTCCTACATTTTGAATATCAGTACAATAATGGATCAAATTAAGTCCGGTTTATTCCGAAGCCCCTGTTTTTTGATGGTCCATGCGCAGTGTTAGATGTGTATTCCAAAAAGATTCCAAACTAATTTCTGGTCGGTCAGAACAGTCCGAGGAACCAAGGCTTACGCAGAAATGTGCGGACATATGCATTCAGTTGGCTGCAAGAAGATTAAGTACACGAATTTAATTTTTAAAAATTAATAAAACACCGTTCCAAAATAAAAATCAAATACAAATTAGTTCACAAACCAGTCACTGGCTGCGTACGCATACTAAAGCAAAGCTGGTAACTAATTAGTAATTGCTTGCTGGAACAAGCCTATTAACCATAACACTTATTTTCTATAACGTTAAAAAAAAAGAAAAAAAAAAGTTTATCATGGTAACCATTAGTTATTGTTATTATTAGAAAACTTTATTTTAAGATTGCTTCCATTCTGTGGCCAAAAAAAATAAAATAAATATTTTAAGCATCTGTAAAATATTCTGTTCAACTCCCTGAACTTGCAGGCGCTATTGAGATCAAAATCTGAACTCAGCTGTAAATACAATTTTTACTCATCTGATTAGATATCTCATATCTCTTAGACTATTTCAATTGGATAACATTGCAACATCACGAATGAAAAGAATATAAAATATGTGCGAATTTTTAATTAATTTTTGAAAAATATTTTCTTGGGGGGGGGCATAATCGAACAACATGATGCAATAAAGAAATTTTAATTACGAAACAAAATTATTATCAATATTGTTATTTTATTTATTTATTTTTTTTTTAAATCAAGATTAAAATATTTTTTCTAATCTAACAGATTATTTGAATATTATAGACTAGCATGATTGCATTAAACAAATGGTTATTTTCTGTGATTTTATAGTTTAGCTTTTATTTTATATTATAGTATATATAAATTAGAGAAAGTAAAAAGATTGAATAATTTGTTCGTATGTCGATTTTTTGCTATTCATATACTGTATTAATTCAGTGTTTTATTTCATATTTATTTGTATTTTTTTCGTGTAATATTTTATGTTTGTATTTGTAAAAATTATAAAACACCTCGAATTTTGTATAAAAGGTTCTACTAGATTGGGGAATTCAGTTTAATTTGTAACTTTTTTTTTGTTTAAACTTCAGTTGTACTTGTTAAATATTAATACTGAAAAAAAACAATTTGTTTTAAAAAAACTGTACAGGGAAGCAATTCTTGAAAATCTCGGAACTCGGGAGTGCTTAGATCTAGCTTGGAATTTTGCAACTTTTGTCTCTTCCTTCAAATTCTCTCGTCCATAAATATTTAGCAAAAGCTGCTTCGTCCGTAAACTGATTTGTATGCCAGGGCGCCCGTCCTGTTGAAGTCGAAGGCGACATCACGCCTTAGTCGCGGAGTGAAGACTAAACTCAAGAATTACTGGTATAATTTTTTTAACTGATAGATATATTGCTAATATATTTGTGATTAGTGAGTATTGCTGCATACTGTTAGTAATATACTTGCTAGTAATTGACTTACTTTAACAATGGAATACCTCTACTTTTATTTGGTCAGATCACCTCTTAATACTCTTTCTTCACTTTGCTAGATAGGGATTGTAGAAAGGCCCGGATTTAACTTTCCCCAGGGATGTAAATTGAAGTATTGTTTTAGCCTCGCTGACGTCTTAGGAGGCTATAGAGGGCAGTAGAGCTTCCTGTAGTAGTGGGGTGATGACGTCTCCTTCTGACCATATATGTACGTATGAAGGACACGCCATTATCACACCACCAGAGGAAGCAGGACTATTCTGTAAAGCCACCCAGGGCGTGAGTTAACAATATGATAACACCTCTTTTTCTTCACCCCTTAACAAATTAGAGAAGGGTTTATTAGGGGGCAATCTTATCCAAATGTAAGGAGAGGGCTCTGCAGTTAAGATCAATCATTAACGAGTTAATCAAATTGTTATTAACAAATATAAGACGTATTACTAATCAGTAACTCCAGTGTATCAGCAAGTCTATTTCGGCCATTCTAAAGCCCGTACACTACTCGCTCTTATATTGTAAAGACTAGAAGTAATATTTCCAAAAAGATCTCCCTCTTCTGGTCAAACCCCATTACATTAGTAGAAAAAACAGCGTGCCTAGAGTCTGACGGAAATTTTCATTACATTGCTCCACTTCTCAGGTTGTTCAGCCCGTGCACCGAGAACAGATTCTTGCATTTGTTTGTCATCAGTTTTCATCCAAGTTTAGTTTATAATAATACTTTGTATTATTTTTAGGTAATAAAAAAAATTCGAACCGGTGTCTGAACACTTCCACATTTCAAGAATAAAAATATCTCATACTGTGAAGTTAAAGATTATTTTTAAGGAGTTAATAGTTTTATTTTTTTATTTTAAACGAAAAATTTTTGGTGAAAACCATTTACGAACAATTTAAAATTATATAAACATTTATTGTATGGTTATAAAAGAATAGAATTGGAGTAAAATGTGATGTATTAATTTATAATTTTATCGATTATAGAATTTACGATTAAAATATAAACAAACAATACTCAAATCTATGTTTTTCGTAATGTTATTCATTTAGTTTTTAATTAATATTTAATTGATTATTAAGTAAAAACATTAAAGAAAGAAATTTTTAAAAAAGAAAAGAGTTGTTGATTTATTTGGTAATAAATATTGTTTTATTTTCTTATTTGTATTTTTAATTTATATATTAATTAATTAAATAAATGTTGACCAACTTTTTGTTTTTTAATTAGTAAATTTAATTTTTATTATATTTTCTAAATTTTTTTTTTTTTTTTAATTTTAATTCGAAGATTAGATATTTTTATTTTATATATTATACTTAATAATTAATTTTGTCAAAATAATAATTTATAAGATTATATTTACATAAGACAAGAATACATAAAGAGCTGATGAGTTTGAAGTTTAAGACTGCAAATATTTTATTTTGTATTTTTTGTGTGTTTGTTTCGTTTTAATGTACAGACTTTAAAGTACCTGGTTGTATTATTATTATTTTTCTGTTTTGTTAGAGTCGGGGACGACAAAGACATTTGATGCCCTACTTTTGTTTTTATTTTACTTTGTATGTGATGTCATTTTAAAAGGAACAACAAAAAAATGATTAGCTATGATTAAAGACAAGATTAAAAACTTAAAATTGTAGTTATGATATTTTTACCTTACTTTTTTTTTTTAATTATCTATGGAAGGGGAAAGAATTCGAGCTCAGGGACCTGAAGAAAATTAAGGTGTTTCCCTTGTGGTATCAAGAGAACCCAGTATTAAGTATGCCAGGAGCAGAAAATAAAGAGAGACTAGAAAACTAAGCAACTAGTTGGTACTGCGCTAAATATGTGTTTATAAAATTTATAATAAAGAACTTAATAACTTTAAATATAGTAAAGTGATAAATATGAAATTAGCAACACACGGGGAAGAAGGGATAATGGTGTTGCGGAGTCGGCGATTAAAGGCTGTTGACATACGTAGAATGGAGATATGTGAAACTGATGGGTTAATAATGATCTACTAATGATGACAGACTGATCGACTTGGTGATAGGACTAATCTTCTTATATAGAAAACCTTCAGAGGGGAAACTTGGATAGAGCTTGATCCCCAAACACATGACCCCCAGTGGTGGTAGAAGTAAGGAATGTCGGGTGCGTAGACATAGCGATGTCTTGATGGGTTTGTAGCAAGTGTTGATATTTATGATAAGCTTTCACACACCTCTTTTAAATCTATTTCTTTTAGATACCAAAGTTTTTATACCAAAATCCATCTATTGGAAAACACTAACATTTATTGTTCTCCTTGTTCCCAGCTTTTTGCGATTTTCTCAAAAATAACTCCTTCAAAGATTTTATCCAAAACTTTGCATACACTAATTACAGACCTACATGCCCATCAATAATTACTGGAAACATTTTTATAGGAATATGGAATTTTTCTGGATTCTGGGGGGAAGTGCTACGGTAAGTTTTCAGGATTCTGGGTGGGAAGTGCAACAGTAAGTTTTCAGGTTGTGGGGGGGGGGGAGTGCTACGGTAAGTTTTCAGGATTCTGGAGGAGTGGAACGGTTAGCTTTCCACGTCAGCATCTTTTACGGTACTGCTATCTATATAATATTGTTATATTAAATACATTGCTAGAATTTTCAAGTTTGCTGAAAATCGGTTTACCGGAAGTACGAGAATAAGATTTCTCAGGTTTTCGTGACGTTTCTCATAAGAGATTCTAAAGATTTTTCTTTAAACTGCCAGATATACCTAAATCCATCACTTTTCTTTTATACTTAAGGGTTTTATAGGTAGTGGGATGAAAGTTCGCTGTGCGCTGAGAACCAATAGGTACCTTATCTCCGGCCACATTTATGACAAGATCAATTTTTAAACTAAAAATGCCAAATTTAATTAAAATTAGAATTATATGAGAACCGCAGAAAGTGAAAGTATCAGGTGAGTGTGTGTCACACCAGAATTTTTTTGTTTCCCGCATATACCAAAAAATTGTCAATCATTTGCAGGACTTTCCCCTTAAGTAAGAAATATGAAAAGTTCACTTATAAACCAGGATAAAGTATTTAGAGAAATGGAAGGAGTAAGATTTTTAAAGTTGGAAGGGAGTGGTCTTTCTTTCACTTTCGCTTGGTGTCCAGTCATCTGTTACCGCTCACCGCCAACTCCACTTCTTTCTTCTTTTCTTCTTCTTCTTCAGGATCATCACTTATTCGCGCTGCCACCCTAAAATTGCCCAGGTAAATTAATATGGTATTAATTAAGAAATTAAATAAAAACCACTCATTAATTTATTTTATTTTTTTAAAAGAAGAAGCTTTTGAAACAAAAAGTTTCCGAATCATTAAAAACTAACACGCACAACTACAGATAATATAAACGGAGTGACACCAAAACTAGTTCCATCTGTGTGATACCACACAATTACTCTTCATTGATCAAAGGAAAGTTACTACCGTTCACTTTTACTTGGCCCAATATTGTATGCGCTCTTTGTATACTAGCAGAATATTTTCTGTGAAGTGTCTTCACTTTCTTTAATACATGTATTAAAAAAAAAGAGCAATTGATTCTAAACCTGAATTTAATATTAAATTTGACAGTTAATTCCTGATATGAAACTAATAGAAATGGATATTTCTTTTTATATAAAATTAATTACGTATATTTTTTTTTTTTTTTACTTTCTCTTTTGTATTACATTGTAGTAATCGATTTTTCCGCAAAAATGTATTTTTATAAAAGTCATCAAGATTTGTATACATTTGTGCAAAGAACACTCCAAGTTTAAAGAAAATCGTTGGAGCTATATTTCGGTGAAAAGTACGGATATATTCCTTAAAGCTGCACTTCTGATTAACCGATATTCTTCAAACTTGGGAATCTTGACAATGTAAATTTAATATAACTTAATTTTAGGGGTTACAGTTGTACATTGCATTGCAATTGTCACATTAATGGTTGCATCTTAAACGCCAGACCGACATCTTCAAAAATAAATTTTCGAAATTTAAAGCAAATATTTGGCATTATCTTCGAGTAAGTGATAGATATGTGGTAGATATATACGAAGTTTTAAAAAAAAAAAATCGTTGAACAATTTTCGAGAAAAATCATGAAAAACTGAAGAAAAAAAAAAAGATTCAGTAAAATGACACTTCTGGTTGTTGGATTCAGCCTGAATTCTTCGTGACTGCTAAACGGAGTACCCAAGTTTGGAGCTTCCTGCGACTTTTCGTTGATGAGATATTCTGTTAATATATACACACACACACACACACATACTCATACATATTACAAAAAAATTGTCTTCATATTTAGAGGTCCTCAAAACATGTTTTCGGTAAAAAATCAATTTCGAAAATCTGACATGATCGCAATACTTGCTTTTACAACGAGTGAGAGGAAGTAAATAAAGAAGATATTTAGTAAAGTCACCAACAGCATTTTCATTTTATTCTTTGAACATCTAGTAGTTTAGGGTTTCAATTCTCCCTAACTATTTTGGGAGGATTTGGACGGCTTTCTCAGTTTGATGCAGTAGAACCAACGACAAAAATCTGTTACGAAATACTCACACACTTTCTATACTCTACACAGATATAGTTGATCAAAATGTTTAGTGACCTCAATTGAGCATTAAACTGTAATAATAATTAAAAAAAAAATGGGTCAAACCTGACGTATAAATACAGAAATTGAAAACATCCATTCAGTAAAAATCTGGTATGAAACACTCACACAACTTTCTTGTAGTGCAATTTACTGTAATGACAATTTTTCATCACACTGTGTTTTTATGGAGAAACTCACAAACTATTGAAAAACTGTTCAGGTAAATTCGCACTTCCAGTGAAAACCAATTTGTTTTAAATTCGGACATTTTGACGCCATATTTCATTGTAATTAATATTATATACATGATCGGATGATATAATAAACTGAAATAAATTCTAAAGGAGAAGATAATCCCACCCCTCCCCAAAAACCCTCTTAACTGAATTTTTCAGGATAAATGTTTCAAATAAAAGTTGTAGCACTTTGTATGTGTAGTTAACATACCAAGTTTGAAGAAAATCGTCGCAGCCATTCTCGAGAAAATTTAAAAAAGAAATTTCCATTCAGTAAAGTTACATTTCCGGTCAACCGATTTTCTTCAAACTCAGAATGTCAATAACATATTTAATTCTAATTAATATTACTTAGATGACAGAATTGTGTAATAAACTGAAATAGCGCTTTAGAGGAAATCTAACCCCACCTTTTAATGAATTTTTCCGGAGAAATGTTTCAAACATAAGTTGTAACTTTTTGTATGTGTAGTTGATATACAAAGTTTAAAGAACCGTTATACCGTTGTAGCCCATTTTTGAGAAAATCGCAAAAAACTATAAAATGTGGTACTTTTGGTGAGGAATTTTGACAGATAACTTATTGTCGGATCTAATGGTGATACCTAAACGGAATATCACGTTTGAACTTTCCGCAATTATGCTGTTCACATAATATATATATACACATATTCACACATACACAGATCTTTTTCTAAAAACCACTTTTTTGGCCTCAGAGGACCGCAAAACGTATATTTCCAGTGAAAATTTGACACGATCGCAATACTTCCTCCTCTTACAATAGTAAGCGAAAGTAAAAATCGAATCATTCGGACCATACGAATAATTTACTAGCTAATGGTTTTTTTAGGATTCATTGCATGGGCACATCATATATTTATTTATATTATAGGAATAGATATATACATACACAAAAGATCTTTAGCCGTACCTACTGGAATTGAAATCTTCAGATGACCTTACATGGAATTACGTTATCTTAATACATGCAGGATCTTACTAGATATAGGCCCTTGTATTGCTGGTAAATTAATTCCTGCCAACTGTTTTTGGGTCGGTTGCAATAGTAGTAGACACAACGAAATATTAAGCCTAGGAAGAGGAGGGCTTCCAACGATTCTGTGTACATATTTGAATTTCGAATTTGAAAACTAAATTTCTGAAATCTGAAACTATTGCTTAGAACCGTGTGACTGCAGTAAAGGAAAGCTGTGTGGTGTTTTTCTTTTTAATCGCCAGTCCAAACAGGCATACTGAATAATAGAATAATATGGTGGGAGCTATATTTATTATTAAACTAAATAAAGGTTGATATTTTACTTTCGTTATTACAATGCTAAAATTTATGACGTCATTTAACGTCCATCTTGGTGAAAACAACTTTTACTGTTTTATATCTTCTAATTAGAAGCCATTTAGACTCACTTTCATCAGCAATTTTTGTTTTGTTTATTTCTCTTGTAAACATTTTGCATGACTTTTCTAGTTGTTTTTTGCACTCTCTGCAACTTTGCATCCTATCGTTTTGTGTATTATCTATTTTGTTACGCTCAAATCAATGTGTTATAATTTTTGTGCTATATTCATGATTGAATTAAGATTTATGTTCATTTATATATATCTTGGTATTTAGTGACCTATCAGCCTATTAGGCCATCTTATGCTGATACAGCAACTTCAGCATAATGAGAAAAGGATTAACAATTTTCTTTGACAATGAGGCATCACTGAAACCACATGGAGGCACATTGAGTCAGACCAAAATTAGTAAAGGAATATTGAAATGTACTGGAATTCATTCATGATAAACTACAATAGCTTACGGCAAATAGTTGGGTATCGAGGCTTAGAAAACTCAAGGCTGGATGGCAAAGCATGGGACCTAATATTTCTGTAGTATCTCGCTTAGAACAGCCTTAGAGATGATTAAGAAGTGGCTCGCAAGAATATTCCCTCTGCTGGAAAGTACTGTGGCAAGAACTCCAAGATATTCTTGGAGATCCAAGCCACTCTCGCATCAAGTATCCCTTAGTTGAGCTAAGAGGATCACTACTATAGACCACTAAACCCAAACCCATAAAGACCTATAAGATCAATTGTGGCTCGCTTGGGTGTCAGTATGCGAATGATGGTGTGCTGAACCACAAGCTAGCTTGTGAGTACGTTAGACCAAATTCGTCCGTCTCTTTTGCAGACCGTACTGGAGGAAGCAGTGTACGTGTTCTAAGGCTGGGATATATAACAGGAATGTCAAGATCCCCCTGAAAAAGTAGTGGGCACTAGTCACTACAGCTTCATGGTTGAAAGGCACTGCCTGTGAGGTTAAAGTAAGTGAATCTGTTGAGGATTATATAAATAAAGTAATATCTACAGCTTATAAGTTGTCTATCATAGGTTTGACAGTAATGAAGAATGGATCGGAACTATACTTTAGCAGGACTATCGGACGAATATTGGCCTGTGATTATGGGAATTGAGAGCTCTAGTACACTGCAGATTCCATTAAAATGAAGTTGTTACAAGATATTCGAACACTGAAAAGTAATGATGGGCAAAATACTGTAGCGATGTATGGATTTTGTTTTAAGTAAAAGTGATAATAGACGTACAAAATATTACAGAGATACCAAAGGGAAGCATGGGAGTCATCCTACAAAAATGTCTGTTTACTATAGGGTGCGCTCTACCCTCATGATTCTGGCATATTGTGCGCTCTACCGTCATGATTCTCATATATTATGCCATCTCCCGTCATGATTCTGGATTAGTATGCACTATCCACAATTTCAAAACATTTATTATCACATCTGGGCCCTGTTTCATAAAAGGCACTAATAGAAAGGCACCATATTATTATTAGACTAATAGAAAAATTTTATTAGGCAGTGCAAATTTGTTTCATAAACTTTTTCACAGACTCATAGAATGACAACACTAATATTATTAGTTTATTACTCTCGGCCGGCTTGATTCGTATATTTAGCGTATACTCAGCATGCAAGTTCTCATCTTCCACTTCAGGGTTCACGTAGTTGTCTAGATTTCTTGACAGGTTACAAAGGATTACATGATTTAAACATTTTGCATGATTACTTGACACTCATATGATTACTGATAACTTGACATCCATATGTGGGATTTAATCGGATACCAACGCTGAGGACGGGAATTTTTTTTTAAGAAGTCCTATTGCACACTCTATTATTCTTCTTGTTGATTTATGTGCTCTTAAAAATCTCATGAGAAGGACTGTCAAAATCTTGAATCACTGGTAGTATGAGTCAAGATTTTAAAGGATATATAGAGTCTCCAAGTAAAATCGCACCACGGGAAGGCCTTCAGCCTTCATTCATGCTATTATTCAAACCGCTCAGCCTTAGAACCCTAGCATCATTGACACTACCAATCAAGGCCAATTCGTACAAACGTAATAGAATTCCAAATCTGGCCCACATGCTTAGCAGGACATTTAAGGAATGATTTCCATGTCGATCAACAAATGCCGATTCATACTCACTTGGTGCATCGATTTTTATCAGTGTTCCATCTATTACATCACAAACTAATGGCATAGCTCCGAGTTCAGTGAATTTGGCAACTACGTCACCACTCAGCCGGCCAACGTACAACATCCTGAAGAAGTGTGTCCTCTATTGCAGTGACAACTCGGTGTATAACTCTGCAACTGTTGCTTTTGAAATTCCATGCATATCAGAACACAATGATACTGAGCGCCTAACCAATGAGTGGGACCTAACCAGTGGAGTGCAATCTGAAGCTGCTGTTTTGAGGTTAGGGCTCTATTCCTTGTAGTGGGATGTTCCAAGAAGTTACCAATTCTATTAAGTACATATCCAAACGTTCTGTAGTCTAATCTGAACCTCTCATACGTTTATTCCATTTGATTGTAGGCTATTCTTGGCTAAAATTTCTCGGACGGCGAATATATCTCTTCATTCTCTATTCATCACCATTTGAATCAGATTTAGACATTTTACCTATTTTACAGATTTATGTAAGAATAATCAAAATAATCACTTATCTCTCACTAATAACATATTTTTAGAAACTTGTAGTACAAAATTTGAAGAACATTCCATTCTGTTTCACTAATAATATAGATTTATTAGGCAAAATACACTTATAGAAAAAAGCCCAATATTATTAGTGAATTTTATTATCCTTGCTGTTTATGAAACAGGTTGCTAATACTATTGGAAACATTCGCTAATAGTTTTGGACTAATAACTAATAAACTATATTATTAGTTAATATTTTTATGAAACAGAATACTAATATCATTAGTTAATATTATTATTGTTTTCCTAATGATATTAGTGTAAATGTTTTATGAAACAGGCCCCTGGTATTTTATCCAGCATTGCGGACCCATCCACATATTCAACATTTATTATCACGGTTGAACTTTACTTGCGGTCATCCTTCACGACGGTATGCGCCTGAAACTTGAGCAGTGATCCACTTATTTTCGAGTTTGATTTGAGGGTATTTTTTTTGTCAACGGGTGGTACGGAGGGCGGAGCGCACTGTAAAAGAGATTACTGAATGCCGCCTCACTTAAAGGTTATTACTTACTAGAGTGGAGCCATATGTTATACAGGGTTGGTAGAGCGCACACTATAGCGGCACTACTAGTTTACCTTCTCCTACCTATATAAAACCATTAAACCAACATAAAACCATTCATATAAATTAAAACTATTCCAATCCAAATTTGGAGAAAAAATGGACATTTATAAGTAAGGAAATTTAGTAAAAAGAAATTCCTCTAAGGCTTCCCCCCAGATTTTTTATATTTTTTTTAATTTCAACAAGTTCCTAACCTGTTAATATCATATAAACTGGAAATTAATCAAGTTTAAACAAATGACACATAATTGTATAGGCAGCATTGAAAAAATCTCATTATAGTACAATAATTGGCGAGTAGCGGTGGTTACGAAGATAAAAGATAAAATAGTAGATTACCAGTTGGGGGAAGACGTCCTTGGCTGTGGAGAAAGTCCAAAGATACACAGTGTGACAGCTTGGTTAGTGGGTCAAAGTCAAGGCAACGCAGTCTCTTATTTTCAAAATATCTAGTTTTATTTAATTGCCGAAATTATATTTTCTATAGAATATTAATATCCCTTTAGTCCACGCTTTCTTCGATTTTATGATTTACCCTTTTTACTTTCTCTTCATGTTACTGCGATCGTGTCCATTTTTTTGAAAACTAGTTTTCAGCTCAGTAAGTCTGAAAAAGTGGTTTTTGAAAGAAAATGTGTGTGTTAATTGTATAACTAAAAAATGGAAAATCACAGAGAGTCTTGACATTCCATTTGGGTATTACCACAGGATCCGATAGGAAGTTTTCTGAGGAAATTCTCCAACCAGAAGTCAAACTTTACTAAAAAGATTGTTTTTTTTAATTTTTTTACTTTCTTCTGGAGAAAGTAATGGGATCGTGACAACATTTTGAAATTGAATTTCCATCGAAATTACAAATATTATGGGCATTTGAGTACGAAAGACATGTTTGCAGTGAATGTGTATATATATGTGTTACGAAAAATCGCAGGAAGCTCAAATGATGTATTCCATTAGGTACCACACAGTGCATGAGACAATAAGGATTTTACATCAGCATACTTCCTCCAACAAGGAAGAAAAAAAAGTGCAACGCCTGAATAGGTGCAGTAGTATAATGTAATTACTAAAATAATTAGTTTACGTCATAAGTAGCACCACCAATATTTTCGAGCTCAATAAAAGACCATTTTCTAGGTTGCTTTTGAATATTTTCCTGTTTCCTAGAGTTAACGATTGTCACTGACATTAAGCGCTGCAATAGGTCATGTCTGAAGCGGGTCTGATGCTCACATAAATAGTAAAGTTGTGTTCATAAACTAGTATTATTCAAGTTCATGTTAGGTTGACATTCTTGTTTGTCTACAGGCATGAAGAGTATATTAATAAACATCTTCTTCATTATCAACCACTTTGTGATAATATGCGTCATAATTGGATTTTTCCTACAAGGAACTCTATCGGAAACGGACATTGCCATTATGATAATTGGTATTTATTGTTTTGTTTTTTGTTCCTGGATAGATTAATAAGAATTTATCTTTTACATGCAGTACTAAAATACGATTTTTTTTTGTGCAGAAAAGTCAAAAGCACAATGGCCTGAACTGAGTAAACTATTGGCTGAAGTAAACGAAGGCACTTTAAGCCCTGAACAAGCGGTAACGTCCAATTCTAGACTACTCAACAAAGCCCAAAGAAATTTAGCAACTATGAATGCTACTAGATTCTTCGAAGATATTTGTAAGTAAATTTGAGATTTATATTTTTCTTAATTAAGCGTAGCAAAACATGAAATTTCTATTTTCTCTTACGCCAATTTACAATTTTATTCATAAATTTTCTCCAAATTCGGAATTTTACTAAACGATTAGTTGGTTTCAGCTTATAACCAATTGTGGGTGATGTTGATTTTAAATGATTACAGTTCGTGAGTTATTACGGGAAAAGGCTGCATTGTATGGAAGCTTCATGGCAGTTTCCATTTTCTGCAAAAATGTTTTTAATTAAAAGTGATGGTTTGATTTCTTGCAGTTGCATTCTAGAATTAAAGAAAAAAGTTGGAGCTTTTCCGAAAAACCTATGAAACCTATTCTGTACGTCGTCCTTCCAGTTAAAAATTCTAACAAAGCTATTAATACGGTTGTTAAGCTCGGCCCATTGCCAAAGCTCTTTAGTAGCAATGACGTCATTTAACTCTGCTCAAAAGTTTCACAACTAAGTTGCCGAGCTATACATAATATTATGTAGTTGGCAAATCATACTTTGTCTGAAATGTTACTCTAGAGGATAGTTGTAACATTCCAGATCCCCTAGTACCATCCAAAAAATTAATTGTCATGATTAAAAAAATTACTATAACAATAACAAGCACTCATTCTGTTTAGTTAGTTTGCAAAGACTGAAGAAAATCGTTAGAACCATATTTGACAAAAAAACCTTTTACTAAAGTTACACTTTCGGTTGATGGGTTTTGGTTGAACCTTATTCGATTCGGATATTCAATTGTGGAACCTAAATGGAATATCTAATTTGGGTTCTGCGATTTTTCGTTGTTGAGATATTTCGTTCACAACAGCAAATATGCACACGAGCGCGCCATTCGCCCGTGACATATCCTTCAGAATTTAGGTTACTATGGGGCGGGGTTAACTAGTGGTAGCATGTAGGATTCGGAACGCGGAAGTCCCGACAATGCGCTCTTAGATTTTCTCGCCTTAAATCGAGAGAACACTACTCGGAAAACCGCAGTGAACTGATAAGGCTCCGAGTGCTCGAAAAAAAAACTCGTTTTTTAGGATAAAGCTTAATTAAAACTTTTGAAATATTGTGAAATCAATAACAGTATAAGGGCAGGTTTAGAAACCATTCTAACACTGGATTGCCTGTATGCGGGTAATTAACTTAAAAGATAAAATTTTAATTGCAGACACTTAGAAATTGTTACAAGCGAGATGTTCATAAGGCAATCAGTTAATTTTTATTGGGAAATTTGTTACTGAAACATAGATTATGATAACAATGAGCTCTTTCCCATTGCTGTCAAGGAGGTTTTGTTGATGTTACTCTGTAGACTATATTATGTTAAAGCGTCATTTCGAGCGCTGTAACGTATTTATTTGTAAGTCACCTAACGTATTTTTGAAGATATTTTACGAGAACTTGCAACCTCTAATTTACCATGAAGATTTAATTATTGCAGATGTTAAAAACTCCAATGCAATGAAAAAACTCAATTTTTTGAATGAAAAATCCCAAATTCTGATGTGAAACGCTCACACTGACTTTCTGTTTCTGCAATTCACACATTTCAAAAAAAACAGTTTTCTTCAAAATTGGATTTTTTGCTAAAGGTTTAGTTGCCTTCAAGATTATCTGGTGTAAGGAACTCTACTCTATAATGAAATATCACTTTGGAGGGTAACGTGAGGTGGTGTCAGACTGGGCTCTCTCACAATCTACGTAAAATAGTTTGCTCGGAGGAGAAGTTACAGTGTAGTGATGAGTCTTTATATGAGTAGTTAATAGAACAATTTTTAATAACTCAACTGATGTCGTTATCGAGAAAATGGCGGAAAACTAAAAAAACATACTGGAAATACGCAATTTCGTTCAATCATTTAATGTGCTATCGTACAGTTTCTTAAAATAATATTTTAGAGAAAAGCTAATCATTGCAGCTCTCTTTCCAAAATAAATTTTTCCTGGAAAACAATTTGAAGTAAAGGTGATGGATGAGTAGTTAGTGTGCGCAAAGTTTAAGAAAAATCTTTGTGGCCATTCTCGAGAAAATCGTGTAAAACTTGTAAAAAAAAAAGATT
>JAAEAF010001096.1:0-32288 GCA_011037195.1 Triatoma infestans | reverse complement strand
TTACATAATGAAGGGTGCTTACATTATTGATGTTTATATTATAGTAAATTACACTTCACTGCACTACACATTCTTCCACGACCACTTAATTAGGGAATGCTGCTGGTGGTGCTGAACGAGGCTGCTAGGCTGCGCTAGTGTCGGTCAGATATTGTTAAGATAGTTGTGGGCTGGATGCCCTACATGGCTCCCCCCCAATGTCTGACCGCTAAACGTCGAAACGGACTACCGGCTTGCTCGTACGCCCGCTCCTTGTTTGGTAAATTGCTGGTGGTGGCTGATCTGTGGGTGTGGGCAGTTTTTGCGGTTCGCCTGTTGGTCTAGATTGGTCTGATGCGTTGATAGTGAAGGCCGGTTTGAGTAAGTCGATTGACACTGATGCCTGCCTTGTGGGCAGCTGGAGCTAAAACACCTTGTCGGTGCGACTTAACACCTTGTAGGGCCCTTCGTACGGAGGAGTGAGTGGATTTTTGAGGCCACCTCTGCGCATGAAGACGTGTGTGCAGGTTTTAATACTCTTGGGGAGGAATATTGACTGCTTTTGTTCACACACTGGCAAGGGTTGTAGCTGCTGGAAGTGCTGCTGTAGCTGGTGTGTGAACGTGGATGGGTCGATGTACTTGGTGCGAGTGCCTAAGAAATCCCCTGGTAGCGCTAAACTTTGGCCGTAGACCATTTCTGCCGCAATGATACTATGATCACTGCACTGAGCGGTACGGAGGCCCAATAGTACAGTGGCTTCATCTTGGTCCAACCTTCCTTGGCGATTTTAGGTGTGAGTGCTACCTTCAGTGATCTATGCCAGCGTTCCACCATTCCGTTGGCCTGAGGATGGTAAGGTGTGGTGCGGTTGCGGTGTATGCCCATCAACGTTGTCAGTTGTTGAAATAACCGAGACTCGAACTGCCGGCCTTGGTCGGTGGTAACTACGCGTGGTACTCCGAATCTTGCGACCCATGTATCGTAGAAGGTTTTAGCTATTGTTTCGGCGGTGATATCTTCGATAGGAGTTGCTTCTGGCCACCTGGTGAAGCAGTCTATCATGGTAAGACAATATCTTTTCCCTTCTGAAACTGGCAAGGGTCCCACGATGTCAATGTGCACGTGCTCGAAGCGGGTGGAAGGCGGAAACTGTTGCAAGGGTGAGACTAGATGTCTGGTGGTCTTTGTTTTCTGGCAAGGCACACATGCTCTGGTCCACCGACTGACGTCTTGATTCATGCTTGGCCAGAAGTACCTTTCAGTTACGAGTTTCCTAGTTGCCCTGATACCTGGGTGGCTGAGCCCGTGGAGTCTTTGGAATACCTGTTGCCGGCGACTTTCAGGCGTGATTGTTGCGCGTCAAGAGTTGAGCGACTGCGGGGTCGTTCCTCTGTGCTTCAGCTAGCGCTTCAAGCTCGTTAGGTGTAGCGATCGATTCGATCCTGGAAAGCGCGTCGGCGACTGGATTGGCCTGCCCGGAAAGGTGTTGTATGTCGGTGGTAAACTGGCTGATGAAGTCAAGTTGTCTGAGGCGACGAGGTGGAGCGCTTCTGCCCGTTTGTTGAAAGCGTAGATAAGGGGTTTGTGGTCGGTCCTGATGGTAAATTGTCTTCTTTCTAGGAGTGGCCTGAAATACTGGATTGCCTTGTAGATAGCGAGTAATTCTCTATCGTACGTGGCGTATTTTGTCTGTGCTGCGTTGAGTTTTTTAGAAAAAAATCCTAGCGGTTTCCACACGTGGTTTTCCAGTTGTTGCAGCACCGCTCCGAGGCCCGTATCGGACGCATCACAATCCAGAGTAAGGTTGGCGTCCATTTTGGGATGGCCCAATTGCGTTGCGTTCCTTAGGTCGTTTTTGCATTTTTCAAATGCTTGCATTGCTACGTCCGTCCATTGGATTGCGGTGCGGTCTTTCTTCTTCTTGGGACCGAGGAGAAGTTGGTGGAGTGGTTGTTGCGTGTCGGCTGCGTGTGGTAGACAACGGCGACAAAAATTCAGCATACCCAGAAACCGTTGTAGTTCCATGATGTTTGCTGGTTTTGGGTAATCTGAGATTGTCTCGACTGCTCGGACGGTGGGTAAGACGCCCTGTTCTTGACTCGATAACCCAGGAAATCGACTTCTGGTTGCCCTAGTACACACTTGGACCTATTGATGTTGATTCCATGTGCGTTTAGGCGGTGCAATACCTCTCTGAGATGCAGTTTGTGTTCTTCCGGTGTGTGTGAGGCGATAAGTAGATCGTCGACATACGCAAAAACATATGGAAGGTCACGGAAGACCGAGTCGATGAAACGCTGGAAGGTTTGGGCTGCGTTGCGAAGACCGAAACACATCCTGGTGAACTCAAAAAGCCCGAAAGGTGTAATTATAGCAGTCTTCTTGATGTCGTCTTGGGCGATGGGGATCTGGTAGTAAGCTCTCTCCAAGTCAATGGTGGAAAAAAGTTTGCTGCCATGCAATTGTATGTTAAAGTCAGAGAGGTTAGGTACGCCGTAGAGGTCGGGTATAGTTTGTGCGTTGAACCTTCTGTAGTCCCCATACGGTCGTATGTCACTGTCTTTCTTGGGAACGATATGTAGTGGGCTGGCCCAAGGGCTGTTTGATGGACGGCAGATTCCTTCCTCCATCATCTTCTGAAAGGCTTCTTTTGCAGCCTGGAATTTGTCAGGGGGAAGACGCCTAGCTTTTGCGGTAACTGGTGGACCCTTCGTTTCAATTACGTGCTCGACATGGTGCTTTATTGGGCGATTGAGAAACCCAGGCCTCGTAATGTCCGGGAATTCGGCCAATACCTGGTCGTACTCTGTGTTTGATGGAATCGTAGAGATAGCAGGTGTGTTGCTGGTTATTGCGCGTCCTTTGGAAGTCAGTTTGGTCTCCCTATCGATTAGCTGGCGGCCGAGGATATCAACTAGAAGTTCATGGTAGCCTAGGAAATCAGCTCCGATTATGGCTTTTGGGATATTAGCTAAGATAAAATCCCAGCGGAAGAGTCTGCGTAGTCCTAGGTCTAGTACCCTGGTCTGCTGACAGTACGTCTTAATCTGGGTGCCGTTTGCGGCATAGAGGAGGTAGTCTGAGGGCTGTCGGTTGTTTTTCTTTCCCACTGGTATCACTGAGACTGCGCTACCTTTCCTGTCTGCGATGTGAAGGCGGGCTTGTGTTGTGCCAGCGACAGTTTCCGCCAATGTTGCCGCTGGATCTAGTGTATTACTCCCCTGCCGTGACCATCTCGCGCATGAGGGTTCTCATCTCCTGGCCCTTTCTCCGAATTTTTTGTGGTAAAAGCACATCCTACCTCTGGTTGGAGAATGCGAGCGGTGTCTTGTGCCCTGGTTGCTACTGCGATGGTTGCTGGGCTTGTTGTTGAGCTGCCCGAGCTGGGTTTGTACCAACGCCATTCGTTCCCTCAGTAGTCGGACCTCTTTCTCTAATTGGGATGGAGTTGGGGGCGGTGCGATGGCGCTGATATCGCTTGCGCCTGTCTCCATTATCCTGTCAGCCACCCTCGCGAGCTCCTTGAGATCCTGCTGATTAGTTGCTGCCAAGATTTCCTGTACCCTCGTCGGTAAAGCGCGAATCCAGAGGGTCTTTAGAAAGTCCTCTGAAATGAGCTTTCCCGCTAGCTTCGTCATGCTTCGTAGCAGCTGTGAGGGGCGTTCGTCCCCCAGTTGTGTGTCTTCCAACATCTTCCGAATCCTCTCCGACTGGGATTCGCCAAAGAGGGCGATGATCCTATCCTTTAGTGATTCGTACGGAGAATCACCAGGTTGTTGGATGACCTGCTCTACTTCCTGCAGCACTTCCAGGTCTAGGGCTGCAACGACGTGCTGGAAGCGGGTCAAGCTCGACTTGACTTTGGCAAGGCTGAATACGTTCTCCAGCTGAAGAAACCACAGCGAGGGGTTCTGTTTCCAGAACGGTGGGATCCGAGGCATCGTGCTGATCCCCTCCAGAGTTTCTTGGCCCTGCTCTTGAGGGACCGACATGCTGCAGCGTGGCCTGGTGCGCGAAGTGGTAAGCCGCTAATTGCTTGGGTGAAGTCCACCCGACTCACACTTCGATGGGGAGAATAAGTGAGCACAAAACGCTAATTGCTAAGGTGTTGCCACCCGAATTGTGCCACTTCGATGAAAAGAACGGAATACACAAAACGCTAAATGCTTAGGTGTTGTCACCCGAATTGTGTACACTCGTCTGGGGTCACCAATTTAGCCGTTGTCACTACTTTACACTACTGGTTGGGTTTGTAACTATATACAACTTCGATTACAGTTCGGTGAATACTGGTTTTAACTCATCCAGCCACCCATTTATTATACTGGTGCATACAATTCGGCCTGACGCGAGGCACGGCACCCTTCCCTAACTATTTGCCCATAGCTAAATTTGTACTTCGTGAAATGACTTACATAATGAAGGGTGCTTACATTATTGATGTTTATATTATAATAAATATAATAGTGCACTACACTGCACTACACATTCCTCCACGACCACTTAATTAGGGAATGCTGCTGGTGGTGCTGAACGAGGCTGCTAGGCTGCGCTAGTGTCGGTCAGATATTGTTAAGGTAGTTGTGGGCTGGATGCCCTACAGATACATTATTATCTGATTTTTTCCAGTACTACGGACTCAACCGCAAATTCATTCTATTTTTTTTTCAATTGAAACCTTCAATCGACTCTACTAAAATGAAATATTAATTTTGAATCTTTTACAATCGGCTAAAAAATATAAAGCTATGATTGCATTGCAATCTAGAAGATTGTATCTAAGTCAAACGCCAAAAAATGTTGCAATTTCCAAAGACTTTGCCAACTCATACTTCCACTAGATCGATTTTCTTCAAATTTGGAATTCTAGTTGTTTACAATGTACACTCGACATTAAAGATATGTGGGTGGAACCGCATATACATTGTATAGAAGTTGCACTTTAAAGGAAAGCGTAATTACACCTCCCCCAAAAATAAACTTCCCTATTTCACACTAGATATTTTTGTGTGTGTTATTTTTCTAAAGTCAAATTTCATCAAAAAATCATTTTCTATTGAGGCGTACCTTTATACCAATTCAAAAGTAGTTTCTAAAAAAAGCTACGTTAATTTTGAACATTCTTAGTCGACTTTTTTTTAAAAAAATAAATCCTACACTCTGTTAAATCCAGCCAGCATTAAATGTAAAATATTTTAAAGAATAACAGTAATCGCATGCTTATCTTTAATATTAAAAAATTAAACAAAGAAAGAAAATGAACAAAACCTTCTGTAACGAAAGGTTAATATGCAATGAGAAGTGCGGTAAAAAACGAAGAGATGATGCGGAATAAAAGAGAGGAAAAAAATAACCTGAGGATAAAAAAAATAAAAATAAAAGAGGTACATTTGGCGCACCAAAAGAGAAAACAGGGAAAATGTAAACAAAATGTTTGTACAAACCCGCCCGACGAAACTTGTGTACTCACCCTCTGGCTGGGTACCTTTACTGGGTTCTTTATATCCCAGGAACACTTCAAAAACTTACCTTTACATATCCATCATCATCATCATACATAAACATAACTGGCGCATACACAGATATACCCAGAGTACTTCTTCAACTTGAGGACAATAACCGTATTCTTTCCCTGTGTTCATACTATCTTTAATGGAAATATCAATTTTTCATGAGTTAGAGAGAGGGTGCGAGTGTAAGGGTGGAAAAAGAGGTAGAGGACAATGGCCCCCAGGATGTTTGAAGGCTCCTTTGGATACTAAGTGTTACCTACCGTTTGTACACAGGTACTCAACCCCTTCACAAACGCACCACAGTGTGAATCAAGGGATCCAGAAAAGGTGGGAGGATTAAACTTTCCCCTTTTTTCACACATTACGGATCTGACCACGTAAAATGGGAATGAACTGCTTTTAAACTTTTTTTATGTGCATTAGGCAGTGTCCTGGCTCTGTATAAATTAATATAAAAAGCACAAAGGTTTTTGAGGGGCCTTGTCATTCAACACAATTTTAAGCTTTGTAAAATGTTGAATAATGTGAACATTATTCAACTAAAATTTAGTGAATAAAGTTGTAATTTTAATCCTCTAATTATTAAAAAACTTTTTTGCTCACCAGAGACTATAAAAGTAATTATAGTGTATGATTAAAATAAAAATAAATAAATAAATATTAAATAAATAAAATAAATTTATTGATATTTATTTAATAATTTTTTTTCGTTGTTTCAGGTAAGATATAGAAAATTTGGCCATCCTGAAATACTCCTTCAGAAGTTGGTAATTATAAAGTTTAATGTTATTTAGTTCAGTTATGATTAATTTTTTAATTAGTGAAGGAAATAAATTTCTAATTGATTAATTAGAACAACAAATAGTACAGAAACTAATACACTGAGATAAGATCATGAAATCAGCTTTGATAAAAAAAAGAATCTGGTATGAAACACTCACACAAGATTCTCTTACTCCAGTTCTCAAAATTATAATTGACAAAGTTTATAGTTTGTGTACCAAAATTAATGAAATTCGTCGAGGAAAAAACTGTTCAGTACAAGAGCACTGTTCACTTTAAACGTACTAATTTTCTTGAAACTCGGAATTTTGGCCATCTATTTATTTCTAATTAATTTTGTTTGGATGATAGACTTGTATAATCAACTAGCATACAATCAATAAAAACATATCCCCGCAAAACAGTAAAAAAACCATCAAGTAAAATGGTACTTCCGGTTGAGGAATTTTGACAGATGACCCACTATCAGATCCCATGGTGATATCTAAACGGAATATAAAGTTTCAACTTTCTACGGTTTTTCGTTTTTGAGCTTTACTATCCACATGCAACACACAGACCATTTGCTAAAAACCACTTTTTTGGACTCAGGGGACCTCAAAACGGATATTTCCGGTAAAAACTCGATATCGAAAATTTGACACGATTACAATACTTCCTCTTACTAGGAGTAAGAGAAAGTAAAAAATCTGGTGTGAAACACTCACACGACATTCTCTTATTGTATTTTTTGTTTAACATTTCCAATTGGACTCACCTTGTTCTAATATTAAATCCATTTTCAACATTGAATACAACGGTCGTAACGAACACCAAAAACATTAAATTTATAGGTAGAGGGGGATTACAAGTGATCGCCAAAAACATCGAACCAACCTCATATGGAATTTGAAATTTTAACGCCCCGCCACAAATTCTGCAGGTCTACCTAAAATCAACTTTTTCCTTAAAAATAAAAGAAAAGTTGCAAATAAAAGTGATAAGTTTATTCGATATTTATAAAAGTTAGCATTCAAAGTTCCAATGAAATCGTTATTGTCGTATTCGAGTGAACTACAAAAAACCTCGAAAGTCTATCCTATAAAGTCGCATTTCCGTTAAACCGATTTTCTTCAAATTTAAAATTCTAACAATGCTTCTAATGTATATTAATATTATATAGGTACCAGAATCATTACAATGTACTCAAGTGGGATTTGAAGGAAAGCTAAAGCTACTGTTCCCCCCAGAACCCCCAAATAATCAATTTTTAGGGGAAAACGTTACAAATAAAAGAGGTTATTTATTCATATGCCTAGATAGTATACAAAGTTTAAAGAAAATCATTGGAGCCGCTCTCGAGAAAATCGCAGGAAACAACAATAAAACAAATATTCGGTAAAGTCGCGCTTCCGGTTGTGGATTTGGCCGAAACCTTCACGTCAGGTGGAGGTGGTAGTACCTAAACAAAATATCAAGTTGGAGCTTCCTACGATTTGTTTATTTACTTTGAGATTTTTGTTCTCTTACGCGCACATACACACACACACACACACACACACCACATACACGCTAGAAGTAAGAGGAATATCCGCAGAGGGCAGATGCAGTCACTGCAGTGGTAATGTGCAGCGGATGAAGGTGAGATGCGATAGCCAAATTAATTTTGTATATTTTAGAGAAGAAGGAAAAGACCACATTTTAGGACTTGTTTTGGTGGTGAGCTTAGTTTATCTGTCAGTATGTTAAACTAAATTCCTTCTGCAGTCCTTAGGTTTACTTAAGTGTTACGAGTGTTACTGTAACTATCGATCTTGTTGTTTGAGTAATATGTCTACTGGGCATGCTAAGAACCCTAAAGAGGTTACTAGCGCAATACTCTTACGGGGATGATCCATAAACCAAGTAACTTAGGGGATGAACTTAAATAAGAAACGAAGCATGAAGGACAAAAGGATTTCTGCTGATAAGGAGTTTGCATACCGTACTGCTTTGAGAGTTCTTTGAATCTCACCGTTAAAATTGCCATAAAGCTACCTCAGAATTTCAGATATCTCATTAATGTAAGAAAAAAAAAAATGCGTAAAAATTGGTGTTTTCTCTTTTGACGATCTTATTACTTTCTCTTACTCCTAGTAAGAGGAAGTATTGCATCGTGTCAATTTTCGATATCGACTTTTTACCGGAAATATCCGTTTTGAGGTCCCCTGAGACCAAAAAAGTGATTTTTGGCAAATGGTCTGTGTGTGTGTGTGTGTGTGTGTGTGTGTGTGTGTATTTGAACAGGATAGCTCAAAAACGAAAAATCGTAGAAAGTTGAAACATGATATTCCGTTTAGGTGTCACCAGGGATCTGACAATACGTTATCTGTCAAAATTCCTCAATCGGAAGTACCACTTTACAAGTTAGTTTTTTTACGTTTTTCCGATTTTCTCAAAAATGGCTCCGACGATTTTCTGTAAACTTCATATATCAACTACATGTATAAAGAGCTACAACTTTTATCTGAAACATTTCTCCGGGAAAATTCATTTAAGGGCACTTCTGGGAGAGGGATGGGGATAGGTTTTCATTTAAAGTGCTATTTCAGTTTATTAGACAATACTGTCATCTAAATAGTGTTAATTAGAATTAAATATGTTATTGAAATTCCGAGTTTGAAAAATCGGATAACCGGAAGCGTGTTGTCTTGAAACATTATATATAAACTAAACATGCAACGATCTACATCTTTTATTTAAAACATTTCTCTGGGAAAATACATTTAAGGGCACTGTTAGGGGAGGGGTGGGGGTTACAGCTTCCACTGATGTGCTGTCATAGTTGATTATACAATTCTATCATCCAAAGAAAATTAATTAGAAATAAACAGTTGGCCAAAATTCCAAGTTTAAAGAAAATTAGTAAACCAGAAGTGCGCTTTCACTGAACAGTTTTTTCAGTTTTCGACGAATTTCGTTAAATTTGGTACACAATCTATAACATTTGTCAATTATAATTTTGAGAACAGAAGTAAGGGAAAGTTGTGTGAGTGTTTCACACCAGATTTTTTTTTAATAAAGATTTAGATTAAGTTCTTAAATCTTAATTAATTACGATCCTATGTACATATAAATTTATAGACGCAATAAGGAGATTATAGTTTGTCTTTAAAGAAATAAAAATGTAAGCGGTAAAGAGGCTGAAAGATTAAATTGAGGAGTTTATGGTGGAAAAGTGCGCGCCAAGATGAAGATGAGGAAGTTGTAAGAAAAGTGAAAATTAAAGGTAGAAAAGCAGCAAGGACTACGACGTCAGGTTTTAAGTAGGGCAGGGTCGGTCGTTACTCCCCTCCCAGCCATCCTCGAGGGAATCCGCTGCTACTACTTCATCCCGTTTTCTCTCGCAAATACTCTCTCTCTCTCATTGTCTCTTGCTTATTCTCTTTTGCTCGCTAACGAACCTAGAAGTCGTAATGATCGCAATTAAGTGCGGATGGAGAACACTTCAGTAACTAGAACTGAAGAGGAGTGTGTGTGCGAGAGAGAGAGAGAGGGAGAGAGAGAGTAAAAGAGGAAGTATTCAAGGGAATAGGAAGTTTTAGAAAGGTCCTTGTATACTACTCTTAACTGTGTACTTACCAGGCTGCCAACACTAGTATTGGGGAGAACAGAGTTCTGAAAAGAGAGGCAGGGCGAGGGAGAGAACTTGTGAAATGGGTACTAGGCCTTGGGAAACCTCTTTTAGTATATAGACGCTTTATATCCCCTGTTAAACTTCAAGTAACGTCTTGACAAAAGTCAAGTTGGTCGTAAGATTGGGGTATGGTGACTTCAAAATGAGAGGCACTCTACATGCTTACACATAATATATATAATACATACACACAGAGTAAAGTTTCTGTTAAATTGGAACCCACAACCAAACTATACTATAACGGGATAATGGAGAATCTACAGTAATGGATATCTACAGAGTAGGGTATGATAACAGACAGGCTGGTGACGGTACAAAACGGCTTAGCTTACATTAATCTATATCAAAGGGGAGAATCGGTTGGTTAACCAGGAAGTAAAAATTGCTTAAAGAATCGTAACGAAATTTGACAGAAATACTCTTTTATAGCAGAAGGATTTTGATGAATGACAAAATTGCAGAATCAAAAAAAAGAATGTGATTAAAGAATCAAGATTAAATAAAGAATGTGAATGTGTAGTCAGTCAGCAAAACTCAAAAATTGGAAAATTGCAGGAAGTTCATACTTGATATTTCGTTTCAGTTCCACGAGAGGTCCTGACAATCATGTTTTGGTCAAAATCGAGTTTTCAGTTTTTTAAGATTTTCTTGAAAACGCTCCAATGATTTTCTTCCAACTTTGTATATCAACCGCACGTTATGAACTGCAACTTTTACTTGTAAAGTTTCTCTGAGAAAATTCATTTCAGTGGGGTTTGGGGGAGTAGAGGGGATTATGTTTTTCTCTAAATTGCTATTGTTCGTCCCTGGATTTGAACCAGGGACCTCCGCATTCATCAGAAGTAAATACCCTTTTGTATAGCTTTTGGAAGTGATGTGAAAATTATTGTCTGCGCTTATATGAGAATGTATATGAACTTATCATCAGAGACATTTTCCGTGGTAGCCTGCTTCATTTTGTGGTCATCGACCGGTTTCGGGCGTTCGCCCATCTTCAGGATGCGTTTTTCAGACAGTGTGACAACACGACTTGCACAGAGCAAATTTTAAGCACTGTGCTCTGTGCAAGTCTGTGTTGTCACATTGTCTGAAAAAACGCATCCTGAAGATGGGCGAACGCCCGAAACCGGTCGATGACCACAAACTGAAGCAGGCTACCACGGAAAATGTCTCTAATGCTTTCCAGCTCTGCGGAACCAACCACAACATCGTATATGAACTTACTTTTATACAGGTTTTTTTTAAATACCTAACTCGAGGCAAAACTGAAGTAAGCACGAGGTGGTATTAATTTTATTATCTCTCCTCAATCAGCTGAAAAAGGCAGAGGATGGCCTAGCTTGTCTTTGTCAACTCTCTTCCCCTCCGGCGACTGGATTCATTGGGTAAAGTGATGAAAACTGGTGGCAATCATGTGGCAATCATGAACCCACCGGCTCCTTGCTACTTCTAATGACAGCCTGTGATGGATGTCGCGGAGAGAAATAAATCGCCATCGCCGTTCAAGTGGTCCTTAAATATTAGTTCGGCGCTAATGGCCTAAGTTATCGATGCGCAAAAATACAAAGAAGAAAATTAGAAAAATGCTTGAAGAAATTTAATCAATTAGAATTGCAATAATTGGTGTAACAGAGAGAGAGGTGTGAGTGTTGCACACGTGCAAATAAACAAATTGACCATATCCAGCCTTATTTCATTGTAGAACTCCTTAAAAGTCTATATATAAACCTTTAGGTAACCCGTATAAGCGAAATATCTTCCTACATACTGTGTGTTTGTATGCATAATACCGTACTCCAGATATTGTATTTACCTTCAAATAAAAATCTTGAATAAATATAGTCTGCGTTTTATTTCATTTTATTTCCTTTCGTTATTCTATCTAAAGATATTATTACAAATTACGTTACCCTTATTCAACTATATTATCTACAAAAATCAATAATAATTTTCTCTTGTATTATAATTAACGATATAACATTTTTATGTCCCTTCATGTATTACTCTCTCATTCTAATACGATCGTGTCAAGTTTTTCCAAATTGAGTTTTCACCGGAAATACATTTTCAAGGTCAACTGAGAAAGAAAAATATATTTTTATCGAATAGCCTGTTTATGTGTGTGTGCGCGCGTGTGAGACACGAGAAATCACAGGAAGCTCAAATTTGATGTTCCGTTTAAGTACGCCCAACGCAACATCTATCAACCGGAAGTACGACCTTATTGTAGGTTTATTTTTCATTTTTTTGGCGATTTACTCAAAATGGCTCCAACAATTTTCTTAAAACTACATACATAAATGCCTATCACTTTTATTTGAAACATTTTTCTGAAAAAATTGTTTTTTGTGGTTTGTTGAAGATGTTGCAATATTAATGGGAACGGAAACACCTGAGTTTCTGGGTTGAGACCGCATCAGTAGTTTGCTAAAAACCGACGTTTTGCCCATGTTGCCTTATAAGGGGTAACAACCCTGAAGAGGCTCATTGCAACATGGGCGAAATGTCGGTTTTTAGCAAACTACTGATGCGGTCTCAACCCGGATTTAAGCGCACTCTAAACAACCTATTGCGCTTTAATAAATGATATTAACATAGCTCGTTTCTAATAATATCATAAAAAAATTTGTTGTTAAAAAAGAACAAAAAAAAAGATTTCTGCACAAAGAGTGCAAAATTTTAATTATACATGATGCATCTGGTGCCTGGCGTGAGATGATGACAATAGATACGAAAAAGGAAAAATCGTTATATGCAACAGTAAAAAAAGATTAGATTTGACTTAAAGCAGACAAGAAGAAGGGAAGCAAAAGAACGGCTGTTGAAAGAAGAACGAAGAAGATATTAAGACGTCATGATGTGACAACCGTAGTGACAGTGGCACTTCCTTATTGAGCGGCGTTTGTCGTCGCGTTACTGTACACCCGCCGCCCTCTTAACAAAAGTAAAACGTATATAGTGTGCAGGTATATGGGTATATATATATATGTGTGTGTGTGTGTGTGTGTGTGTGTGTGTGTGTGTGTGTGTGTGTGTGGGGTATATATAAGAACTTGAATTCACCGCCTCCAAACCCTCGTATTCCTCATGGACATTTTTTTTTTTAACGATTCCTCTTTATTCAATATCAGCTTCACAAAAAAATATCACACATTTACTAACATCACATACACTCAAACAACGTACATTCGAGACTGACGTGTCTGTCAGTCTGTGTGTGGGTGTGCCTATATATGTGCTTTATTCATTTTATCACTCTCACTTGTCGTTTCCATCTATTCTCAACATCCTTCGACCATCTTTTCCATACGTACGTATCTTCCTTTCAAATCTGATTCATTCTTATTTCTTTCTTTTTCCGGGTGAATTTTTTTTTTTTTACGTTTCTTTTGACAAGGATTTAATATAATAGTGAAATGGCGACAAAACAGGTTTCATCACGTTGGAATCTTAATGTACATCTTTCTATAAATATGTACTAAGATGTTTTGAAATGTTTCCTATTTTGTAAACTATGTAATGTAAATCAATTTAAGTATTAAATTTGATTTTATTTCCATAATACTAAATTTATTTTACATTTACACTTATCAATATTTGCCTTCAATAACTGCAATACAACACCACATTTGCTACTTCCGCGCACCCGAAACGGCCTTGCTTCAAACCCCACTTCACTAATCAGTGCTTGGGGAACAAGACCCGCCAAATTCAGCCATCCGCAGGATTTGATTTGGATATAAGAATAGTCCGAGAACGAGTTTTACATCATCATTATATCGTATTGTATCATTGCATAGTGTGGCTAGGCCACTTCTCCTCCCTTAATTCTCTGCGGTTTTAGATTTTCTTGCTTCGTCAGAGATTAGTTTTTATCTTAAAACACCTAAGCCTTCTGGTTGATTCCGCATCAGTGGTTTGTTAGAAAAACCGACGATTCGCCCAAATTACAACAGGCTTCTTCAGGATAATCTTCCTACTAATGAAGACTGGCATTAAACAGTCTTCCTATTGCAGTCTTCCTACTGCTGAAACAACACTGGCATTAAACAGGGTGGGTAGAAGTGTAGAGCAGTCAGAGGAGGTACGGGGTTTAGTTTTCCCTTCCATTTTGTAAAGGGCTGTTACTAATGGGCGGGGTTATAATCTATATGAAACCAACAGGCATTTACAAAATCGAGGGGGAAGCTAAGCCCCACCCCTGCACTGTCTGCTCTATGCTACCCACCCTATTTATTCCAGTGTTGTTTCTGAATTAGTGGAAACACTACCCTGAAGAAGCCTATTGTAATATGGTCGAATCGTCGGTTTATAACAAACCATTGATGTGGTTTCAATCCTGTAGACGTAAGTATTTTACCTGATATTGGCCATGATTAAAGCCTGAAATATTACAAATGATTATGGTTTGTATTTAGTTTGTGAAACAGTTAACTTCCATTTTTTAATTTCCGTCATATACGATAATATATATAGTAATATATATAGAAATAATGCAATAGTCATATTGGATGACCAAACTTATTTTGAAGCATATAGGTTATAAATAGATATAGACTCTATATATATATATATATATAGAGAGAGAGAGAGAGAGAGAGAGAGGATGGTTATATATATAGATATATAAATACAGACATACAATAATAAAGCCTTTATCATATATTCAGGCGGAATTGTAATCTGTCAGAAACTTAAAAAAAAACAATAGAATTCAACTTAATGAAGCAGTCTTTTGGGAAGCATGAAATCCGAAACTAATCCGAATCTAGAAGAAAAAGAAGCATCACTATCATAGGTATTATCTCAGATATTGTCCTGTCTTGAGGACCCAACCAACCATTCAATGTCAAGTTTGACATGATAATTTAAGTTTAAGTTTTTTCTGTTTTTCCTTTTCTTAAGAAATCGTAATTTCTATATTTTAAGGATAGAAAAAAAAAACTATTTTTATCAATTATGCATTATCAAAAACAATGAAAGCTTTAGATGAATTTTAAAATTTTTGATTCATCCTTGAGAAGAGTGGGAATTCCAAAAGGGATAGGAAAAGCCCTTCTCAAAGGAAAGGATTTGAACTAACAAGAGAAGGCATTCTTTCAAGAGAGAGTCTAAATTCTGCTTTAAAACAGGACAGTGTGAATTAGATATCCAACCAGAACACTTGTGTCAAAAATCGCTCTCTTAGCTTCAGTGCCAGTTATAAGTTAAAACTTAAGAGTTTAATCTAGCTAGTTTCAGTATTTAATAAGCATATTATTGCGATATTGTAAAGTATTTAAATTCACTTAGAGAATAATATATTTATTTCAAAAACAGTGATCTCTTACTTATTTCTAATACTTCTCTCTCTTTCTCAAACATTCACACCAAACCTTTTCAAAACCGCTCACGCTACAAGCTACTACTACAGAAACAACACACCATCATCAACTACATTTCACACACAACGAATGACATATTTCAATGGATTCTGATCGGCCACTTTTAAACAAAGTATGTACATTAACAAATTTGGACTTTAACAAAGAATAAAAATTCACATTGAGAACTCGTTGTCAAGAATAAAGTTGCAACTATGTTATTCATGTTTAGTTAACTTTTATGAATGTATTAGTATTACATAAATATGTATTCAATACTTGTCCAGTTTTCTGAAGGAAGGAAGGAAGGAGATTAGTGAAGATTATTGTAAACATTCAGCCGAGTATAGAGTCAAGCTAGAATTACAGCAAAATGGGCTACAGGATTTAGTGTGTACTATACAGTTTGGAATTTCAGAGTAGGCTATTGTCTTTAAGAAGCACTACTGTGCGCTTTGTCGGTCCACAAATTTAGCACTTACAACGTACACACGATCAGCCTGAAGTTATTATAGATTTATATGTTTGTGTGGGCGTACGTGCGTGCTGTATGGAATCCCTCTCGTACACCGTCGCTCACTCTCTCTCACTCTGCCCCGGACTAGAAGCCACTCAGTCTAATGATTCAGATATAATACCAACACCAAAGAGAGAGCTTTAGATAAGTATGTTTATAGTGGTTCTGTAGTTACTGTTGTGTGTGTGTGTGTGTGTGTGCGTGCGTGTCTGTGTGTTTGTGTTTCGTATATGTCCGCATATGTATGTGTGCACAGTTTTGAAGTCATCCAAATTATGATATTAATCCCATATTCCTGCCCTATATCAGCGTATACACCAGACATTACGGCCGTCTAAACACAGCCAACGGATTGGTTGCTATACAACCTCACCACCAGTTCCTCTCCTAGCGAAAGGCCTCCAGGATGTTCTCTGCAGGAATTCCAATAACTATTATAGATATTGGATTACACTTCCCGCCTCTTCTCACGCGTTCTCTACGGTCGCCAGTCCATGGACCAAATAGATGTGGAAAGTCAAGGGGCGGGGATGGGATAGACAGAGGGCAGAGTTATTACGTAACATCCTGGATTTATTGCAATAATACTGTCTCTTCTACAAAACAGGATGTATGGGAGGGATATGTTATTAACGTGTATCTAATGTCAGTATAATTTTTTTCTACTTTCCTGTACATAGGTACAATTATTTCAGAATTAAAACTTTTCCAAAAATACACTCGTATAAGAAGGAAAACTCAAATAAAATATAAACTATTTTCAAATATCAGAAATAATAACAATTCTTATTTACCGAATTCATTTAAATTACATTCAACTGTTTCTGCTGGATATTGCTACAAAGAAAGAAGCAGACAGATAGACAAAAATAGTTAACTTATTTCATTCTTATTATACTAATCAACCTTTTTGTGGAAGGGTGTGTAATGTGCAATTTTAATAAATCTATTAATTTCTATCATCTACATAAAATATTATGATGAAAATTAAATTAAAATTACATATTATGATAAAACTAGATTAAAATTAAATTTATTGCCAAAATTCAGTCGACCGAAAGTTTCTTATTAATGAAGAGTTTTTTTTTTTTGGTGTTCTATGCAGTTTTCTCTAACAATATATTGACGGGTTTCTTTAAACTTGGTATACAAACTGCACACACACACGCACACACGCACACACACACACACCTGTCATTTTTATTTGAAACTTTTTTCCTAGAAAACTTATTTTAGAGAGGTTCTGGGAGGCTGGAAAATCATGCTCCCTCAACAAACGCCGAAATTTACTAAATATTTAGCAAGAATGAAAAGCGAAAAATGTAAATTGCAGTAAGAGAAAGTCGTGTGAATGATTCACACCAGATTTTGTTTATACAAATTTCACCATGTTATTTTCGTTTTTTCGTTTATGTTTATAAGAAAATCTCTTCATCCAAATCATTTACTGGCGTGGAAAACTATTTTAATAAGAAAATCAATCTGCTGTAACAATTTTCCCAGGCCAACAATAACCGCCCTCTCTTATTGCTTGTATTCTTGGTCTGTACAATCCAGAACACCCTCCTCAACCTGTCGACGATACTCTAGTACATTTATTGCCTCACCATAATTTTCAAGACCTTGAAGAATTCCAACAAGCTGCATTCCAACTTATATTATAAATTAGCCGCCTAAATCCAATTTTTGTTTAAGAGGTTGTTTCCAAGAAGAACAAGATGGAGAAAGAGAGACGGTATCGGAAAGAAGGGTATTTTTGGCAATAAGGGATGTAAGAAAATGGAATTACCAAGGGTTGGTGAAGAGTCTATAACAAGAAGAGGGTTTGAAGCTTTGTGGTTTAAGACGAGGGGTGTTTTTCATTGGGTCGCTATTCAGGGTTCTCTTAAATAGTTGTATAGAATTTGTTGGTCAGGCTGCTATCTTTGCAATCAATATTGATGATCACGTTTTTGAGAATAAATTATTGTCTAATAATGTTTCTTTTTGCCTCCAAATAATAGAAATATTCCTTAATAGTTACCGAACTTCGCAGTTTTTGTTTTAATTTTTTTCAGAAGGGACGTAATTCTCATTTCCAATAATATTTAATACGACCCTGACCTAAAATACTGAAGACGTTGAACGTATACAGAAGCGTGTACATGTTTAACTGTGAACAAATATCTCAATTATAAAAAATCGCCTGGAACCTGAAATTTGATATTCCGTTTAGGTACCATTGTCGCATCCGGTATAAGGTTTTGGTCAAAATTGGTCAACCAGAAATATAATTTTCTCAGATTTCTTTTTCAATTTTTCGCGAACTTTTATTTGAAACAGTTTTCTAAGAAAAACAGATTTTCAGGAATTGGAAGGTAGAAGACGTTCCTCCCACTACAGTCATTGTCTTCAGCAACGTTATGGCTGAAATGGCCCTTCCCTACAATGTCTGAAGATTTGTTTAATATGGCTGGCCGTTAAATGCTATGCTTAGAATTCCATATTTGAAAAAAAAATCAGTTAATTCGGAAGTACGTCTTCATCGTACAGGTTTATGAATTTTTCGGTATTTTTCGAAAACGGCTCCAACGATTTTCTTTTTTTGGAGGCAATTTTCTTGGTGTATTGTACCTCTATAAATCTATTACTTTTTTTGTGTGGACAAATTCTAGGAATTTTTGGTTTAAAATTGCTAAACCAAGTTTTACTAAGAACAGATCGAGAAGCTGCCTAAAATCTAAAATTTTAGTCACATTCAGAAAGTCATTTCTGTCCTAAAACCTTATGGTGTAACAAGGATTCCAAGCTACTTAGATTTATATTTAAAATATAATTACAATGTTAATTACAAAGTTAAAACGTGTGTTGCTTAATGTTTTTCAGGTTTTGGTATTTTTCCTTTCTCTTCCTGCATTGCAAGTATTGCATTTAGTGCCAGATTTCCGAAATTTTCACCGAATATAAATTTTTACTTTCTCTTACTCCGAGAGAAGAAGAAGAAGTATTGCGATCGTGCCAGATTTCGAAAAAATGTATTGTGTTCCTCTGAATAAGAAAAAATGTTTTTATCGAATGGTCTTTGTGTGTGTGTGTGCGTGTGCTTTAACAGAATAACTCGAAACAAAAACGTCTCTGCAAGCTCAAACTTGGTATTACGTTAAGACACTACCAACGCATAAGACACAAAGATTTAGGGCAAAATACATCAACCGGTAGTGCGAGTTTACTGAATTTTTTTTTCAGGTTTTCGTTCTACAGCTTTAGCAGAATAATGTATTTCAGCTAAGTATTTGTGGTAGTCTGTGTTTTTTGTTTGAACATCGGCCAGGAAGAGGGGCATCAAAATACGGCAGGAGAGAGAAAAAAAGTCCGGATAGTTTATTTTGTACTAGTAAAGCTGTAGTCGTTTAATTATTTGTGATTCTCTCGAATTCAGATTGGCAATACAGTCAAATATCAACCAGAGAGTGTAGAGATAAGTTGTGAAGCGGGTATGGGAGGTAGGAAGGAGAGGTGTGAGGAAGGAGAGGATGGGAAGAGAAATATTTTATGTGCTACATGTCTGTACGGTCCCACAGCACTCCAATACCAACCACCTCCCACTGGTGCTGACCATAATTCTCCCAGCAATACATTTTGTATCTGACTGTGTTGAGTTTGTATGACGGAGGCTGTGCGTATGTGTGAGCCGGGGATGAGGAGATACGAGCCGGTTCTCGGCGGAATATGGGGTGTGAGGCAGCAGACCAAGTGGTGTGTTTGTGAATGGTACAAAACCGAAAACCATGGAAAACCAGAGACAGCATCCCTTTGGGGTCATGGATAGAGAATGCAGACAAGTGTGATAGCGGCTGGCTGTCCCTGGGAGCATGCAGGAGTTCCCGCTACAGCAGCCAGTCAGTTCCATTCTCTTGCCGCACCCCGTTTCCCGGTTGTTCACTTCATATTGTAGGGAGTGTGAGCACGTGTTAGATAAACCGTTCGGCTCTCTCTCTTTCTCTCTCAAACACAAGTTCACCCTCTCTTCCTCTCTCAGCGCCAATGTGGTCACGATCTTACTCAGACCCCTCTGCTCCAAATCCTCTCCTCTTCCTCCATCGGCTTTTATCCCCTTCGACCTTCTGTAACCCCTATTGTCAAGGGCACTCAGTGCCCTATTCTATTTGCCGGCCAGCCAGAACAAAATCCCACCCTTCTCTTTCGCAAGCATGTTCTTGTTCATTGTATAGAAATGTCATCCTCTTTTGGGGGATTTTCCGCATAAAGTAAAATGTGTCTTTCTAAACCGAAACCTCGGTGCCAGTGACTGCATGGGCTTCTTGTTCCCTACCTCACTATAAAAAAAAAAAAAGGAAATAAAAATATGTTTGTTGGTAAAGACCATTAAATAATAACCACTAGTACTACAGAAATAATAACACTATCTTGGCCAGCCAATAATTCTTAAACAAAAATTGCGTCTAGAATTTGTTTTCTTCAACAGTATTGATTGTTTTTGCTTTCTTTAACTCTTAGTGTTATATTATCGAAATTCATTTTTCAGGAAATAAATATTTTGAGGTCTTGTGAGGTTGAAAATATTATTGTAGCGAACGGTCGATGGTGTGTGTGCAGTGTCCACGAAATATCTCAAAAACGAAAAATCGCAGCAATCTGAAACTGGATTATTTCGTTTACAGACCACCGCAACGCATCTGTATCGAAAATTTTGATCAAAATCAGTCCATTGGAACTGAATAATGGCCGCAAATATTTTCATTATACTTCGTATACTATGTACACAAATAAATACCTATCACATTTATTCGTTACATTTTTCCTAGAAAATTGATTTCTGACCATTTTCTGGAGTAACAAGCTTTTCTCTAAAATACCACTCCAATATAATATATGGTTCTTACACCTATATAATATTAAATACATATTAAAAATACAGCTGGAATCGCGAATTTGTAGAAAATCGGTTAAACGAAAGGGCGACTTTACAGAAAGGTTTTTGATTTTTTTCGGAATTCGCTCAAAGACGGTTACAACTGGTTGCTTTATACTTGCAAACATAGAAACGTATTATTTTTTATTCTAAATCATTTTTCCCCCAAAAAATTTATGGTTTAAGTAATTTATGGTGTAAATGATTTTATTGGAGTTTTGGGTTCTGTTCAAATTTGAAGAAAATTGGCTAACAGGAAGTGCGCACTTTCGGTTGATGGATTTTGCCCAAAATCTGCCGTCTGATGCAGTGGTAGTACCTAACGGAATGCCAAATTTCAGCTTCAGAGATATTTTTTTACATGCAGACACATACACAGAACACACACACATATTTACATACTGACCATTTTCTAAATGCCACTTTATTGGACTCAGGAGACCTCTAAACGTGAATTTCCCGTGAAAAATGAATCACGAAAATCTGGCACGATCGCAATACTTCCTCTTACTATTATTAGTAAGAGAAAGTAAATAGAAAACTGTAAATAAGATGAAAATAATTTATTATATATTAACACAATTAGAAAACTTGAGCGGAAAGTTATAAAAATTATGAGTGAAAAGTTTATAAACAAATTAGTTCACAATTATCGCTGCCATTTTGTTATTATTCTGTTTTGTACATAAAGGTCGCCAGTCATAAAAAAAACAAAAAACTGTTTGGTATTAATTAACTCGTATTATTCTAGTTTGCATTGGTTAATTGTGTAGCGCACTTTTATTTAATAAGCTCACAAATGAGGTGTAAACACCAATTGAAAATATTTAGTCGCGCACAAATACTAAAATACCCGTTATGAGCTTAATATTAAATCTCATTTATACTTAATAAGTACATCTGAATGTATAACCAGTGTAGGATATGACCGTATACGGAAAACTCTGTGGCCAGGGGCGAGGCTGAATGCTCTGCTACGGGAAAAACAGAAATGGAAACAGAGTGGGTATGGCGTTGTTCTTGTATTACAGCAAGCTCGGACAGAGCTAGTTTTTTCCCAGCGCCAGCCGGAGTGTGGGTGGTAAAAAATATTATCCCTTGTTCAAAAGGGGTAATGGCCCTTTTGGCTGCTCCATCCCTTCAATTTTTTTTGTATTTTTTTTATGGGGGGGTCCTCATTTCCGAGTAGATTTTGATAAAATTTTTAATTTTTCAACCACATAGAGGCTGTTTTATTCGTTATTCTTTGTTTTCTTTGGGGTGGGGGTGGGGATGTAAACAAAAAGAACATAAATGTATATATGTAATTTAGTGGGGAGACTGGCATGGGTGGGAGCGAGGAGGTACGGTGAGTCACGTGGCATTGCCACCACCATTATACGAACTTAAATTAAGGCTGGACTGAAGCAGATAACTGTAATAATGCATGCTTCACTGCCTATAAAATATCTTCAGGAATGAGCGAGGGGCGGTAGTTAGCCTCATTCGTGTCCCCCTTTGACCCCGTCCACTTCTTTACCACCTTTCTTATTTATTTACCCCTTAACTTTTAATGCTGTTAGGGCTTTGCCTACTTTAAATTCTATATGCATTTACGCAAAGAGCATTTCTTTTGTTTGCTAAAAGCTAAAGTTTTTAAATTACATTGTTTTCAATTGTATATTTTTTTGCTAAATATTTAAAAACGGTTTCATTAATGCATTACATTGTCCGACATTACTGCAGGAGAATTTTATCACTTATCCCTGGGAGTTGTGTAGATATGCAGAGGTGATATTTGCCACGGCCAGATCCAAGCGATTGGGAGCATTATTTCTGACTGCCTTGAATATTTGGGTGTGTATATTCTTCTTTGGCAATCAGGTGGGGGGTTACAACTATCCTTACATGGTTACTGGTTCCCTAAGTCAAGAAAGGGATGCCATCATTATCAGAAGACTGTTATGCGCGGCTTGTAGCCGCAGTAGAAGTGCTGTAACGCTCAATCCCCGCTTGGCGCATCTACGATGTGGATTCACGGACCCGTAGACATACACATCCACACATTCACCGATAAGTCAGTTAAGTCATTACAGGAAGCTATAAGTCCTCCTATGACAACTATCTCAACATTACATCCTATGGAAGTCAAGACTCACTCTAGCAAAACCAAAGAAAGGGAACAAAAGAATGGGAAGGGTTAGCTAGTTAGACAAATATGATGGTCACAGGTGGAAAATTTTGGTACAGATGTGACGGATGTTGTTTGCGTATACACGTAGATTTAAAATGGGTTTATATAGGTGGCCGGGGTATGTTGGACTTAGTGAACTAGGTAGCATATGCGGTCTGGCCGCAGGAATGTCGGGCTCTCTGTAAAGCCAGGCTAGTTTGAATTTATTTCATCCTCCTGGAGCTTATACATGCAATCTTAATACATACTTAAAATTTATTTTATTTTATTTAAAACACAGAAAAGAATACTTTACAATAGTCTTATCCATTTTGCAAATTAATACTTCAATATTTAAGGCTAATCATCTTTAAATTAATTAATTTTCCACTCAACATGCATCTAGCCAGAAAAACAGGAAAACAGTCTTTCTATTTAAAAATCCAAAATTTGGTCGCTTTTCTCGTGAGAAATAACCTAAACGGAATTTTATGAACTTTGATGATCAGTTGCTGTGTTAAGCGGTATATGAGCTTAAAGAAAAATTATAAATGGAGATAGGAAAATTTTTTTGATAGACTGCAAATCCACCATCATACAACTGGGATGTAGTACTCTCAACAAAAAGTAAAGAGGGTAAAAAGCAGATCTAATTACATATTTTGTTGTCTATACATTCCCTATTTTCTTTGCAAGCGTACTACTACTATATCCAATGGAATATTGAGGACGTGAGTCACGGAGTATAGTGTGAGACGGTAAAAAGTGAGGCAGTTCTACCGCTTCCGCACTGCCCAAACAGTGTTGTATCTTACTTGAAAAGGCATGATATTGATGAGAAATTGGAGAAATATACAATGATCTACCAAATGGAGGGTTTCCCCAGAAAAGAAACAGAGTAGAGACTCAGATCAAATTTTATAAAGTCAAGGCGATATCAATATTTTGTCTGGCTTTGTGGCTGTAAACTCTGTAAACTTCTTACAGCTAAAGCATTCTTTTCAGAACCTCTGTGAGACAGAGGGAGACATCCATCTTTTGGCAGATTGCTTGCGTTGGGAGGAAATTAGGTTCAGGAACTTTGACCGGCATAGGATATCTGTAGATGAGCTTAGGGTATTCGCTTTTAAGATTATTGTCCGATTTGTTCGGACTGCGGTGAATATTAGATGGGTTAGACTTAGACCTAGGTATAGACTTTTGTTCTTTACCTGGTTTGTTGTTTTTCTTCGGGGTCGCTATATGGGCCCATTGGTGTTTTGGATAGCGTAGAGTTTGGTCCCTCCCTACAGACGAAAAATAATAATAACCCCTTCCAGAGTTTTATTTCTTTCAGAAATATCGTGATCTGCAAAGGTTTAGAAAAAATATATGTATATATATCCTCCTCCCTTTTCTGGCTGATTGAAAATCGCTACAGGGAATCTGCAGAGAAAAACCATTAGGATGCTGAAAGTTTTCCATCATCAGATGTCCCGGTTTGGGTAAAAATCCTTGAACAACTGTATAATTTTTTCAGTATTTGGAAATTATTTCGTAAACGGTTCCATTGATTTTCTATAAACATCGTATACGAACTACACACACATATAGGCTTTGCCCTTTTATTTGAAACATTTTCCAGGACACATTGACTTTTGAATGGTTCTGGAATGTTACAATGCTTTCCTCACAAAAAATCAGTTTAGTACAAAGTGCGGTTCCTAAACACCTACACAGTATACATTAAATATATTGCTAGAATGTCCCAACATTGAAGAAAACCAGGTTTTTGGAAAATTCTACTTTAACGATTAATTCGACTACGAATGGAAAACGGCTATTTTGTGGAAAACGTCTCCAATGAGTTTTCTTTAAACTTCAAGTACTAATTCTGTTACATTTTAAAACATTATTCAGAAAATAATGATTTCAGCGGAGTCAGATGGTGGTCTAAAAAGTAACTTTTGTAAGTAGGTACTGTTGGCCACATTTATATGTAATATTAATACTAACTAAACATTCAGTAAAGATTCCAAGTTTGAACGAAATGTGTAAATTACAACTGTAATAATTACTGAAAGAGAAACTCGTGTGAATGTTTCACACGCCTGCTATCGTGTTAGTATAAGTTACATACACATGTAAATTTATGTATCAAGTTTCAACTAGAAATGTAGAAATATAGAGAATAAAAACTAAAAAAACAACACAATATGAGATTTTAATAATATATGATTCATATAACATTTGGGGATACACCAGGAATTCCCAATGAAACATGTAATGAAAAACCTTATCTAACTCAGAATTCCCGATAGGAAAGCTGAAAAAATAGAAAAGGAAGAAAAATTGGTCCCAATAATAAAGTGAACTTGACAGCAGGACATGTGGATATTATCGGATATTATTACTGTTCTGGGATAATCAGGAAACTGAATCTCCCCGGGGGAGAACGTTCTCAGCCGACATTCCCAGGTTATGAATCATTAGTCAGTATTTGTTCATATGGGGTGTACTGGCCCGACTGCTGTGGTTTTAATTTCAAAACTAAACACCATAGCGTCATATTAGGTTAGTTGAAAATTTTCTAACTTATTTACACAGTTAACTTGATTTAGGACCCATCGAATTTATACGTCACAGTAATTTGTACTTTAAAAATTTTAGTGCAGAAACAATTTCTTTTTGTGTAACTTTCTTTTATTATATTTCTATAACTTTAATTGAAATAATTATTCGTCAAAACTTTAGAACTCTTAATTAGCTATATAATATTACAAATGTGATTGAATTGTACAATACGTACACTGAAATGACATTTTAGAGGTAAGCGAAACGTCATATCCTCACTGATTTCCCATCAATTCTGTTTCTGCAAAAAAGGTAAAAAAATAAATAAATGAAGCAGCAAAATTGTTTTAGTCAGACGCACAAACATACACATCAATGTCAACGTATATTTTTGATTTTTTTTATCCAGGGGGTTCAGCAAAACTTACATTTGTGTTTTTTTTAGCAAGTCTATATTTTTTTTGTCCTCTGAGCTCTCATGAAGTTGTGAAGTTGAGGCATTATTGAGGAAATCCTTACTATCAATTTTATCGCAATAACCTTTCAAATAAAAATAATAATAACAAGAGAGGGAAGGAATTAGCTCAGTTGTTAGCGCACTGGACTCCCACGCGAGTCCAGCTGTGCTGCCCTTAGATTGTTTCTTGCTAGGAACCCCCTACTGCTCACTGACCGGTGATGGACAGTGTTGTGTGTAACGAGATAGCATTATCCGGATGCCGGCTGTATACTGAGATGGCTCCGGGCGCCTTAAATTAAAAGAAAGAAATAGTAACAAGATTGAGTCTTCCGGTAATATTTCTATTTGAGATATTTTATTCATTCACCCACACACACACACACACCTCTACGACATGCAGACAATTCGCTAAAATCTTATTTCATACTCAAGGGATTACTAACTCCGGTATTTCCGGTTAAAAACTCAATTTCAAAAATTTGCCACATCGCAAATGATGCATAAAAGGAACTGGAACTATCTTCTTTACAGTACGGAGAGAAACTAAAAATGAATGAAACAAAAACAAAAAATTGTTTCATGAAACATTTGCACGACTTTCTCTTACAAAATGCAAGAGACGGGTTTGCTATAGTGGTTATGAGCATGGACTTGTAACTAGGAAGTCCCCAATTCGAGTCCCTTGTGTATAACTGCTAAATTTTATATTCGTTTAAAAAATGTTGATAGTAAAGTAAGTGCTTCCGCCTCCCACCTATGACCCTTAACATAGTAGTTAGACGTTAAGCTCGCCTGAAAAAATAAGCATTACTTTACTACTTTGCTTACCTTTTCATATAAAATGCAAATTTTCTTCAAACTTAAATTGTATTATTTATTTCCAAATTAAAATATGGATGGAGTTTCTATCTTCTAAAAGATGAGCCTTTATGGCAGTGGGATGCTGACGATAGTGTGTGAAGAAAGGTTAGAATGAAGTTGTCTGTTAGTTTAGTCATATGTGTAAACCAAGGGGCGTTTAATGCAATTCATAGTACTTTATTTTGGAAAGACTAATCGTTTCGTCAGTGTGTTGCTAGCTGTTATAGAAACTGGGCAGGCATATATATATCAGAAAGGGTCTGAGGAGTGTCTTGTAGAGAAGTACGGTACAAGAATGTTTGAGTGGGGTGTTTCTGTTTAAAAGTGGGTATAGTTCTTTCAGTCGGGTGTATGTCTGCTATAGTTTGGCGTTGATGCGTAGTCTCCAAGGTGAAGTCTTGTATAGCGCACGCCTCAGGTCTTTCTTTAAACTTAAAGTTTACTTGTTTGCCTTAACATAAGTATAGAGGTGACGAGGAGACGCAAGTAGTAGAACTAATTACATTGCCGTCTAGAGGACGGCGCCAATAATATTGAATGAGTCCAAATAACATTAATAGCTTAACGCCACAAATTCCGCAAAATCCCCAACTTCCAATCAACGACTTGTCAGCACACTTGACAGGTAGTTGTAGTTACACAATAGTCAACAAGACACCACCTAAATAATATTGACCAATCAATTTTTCCAAAAAAATGTTTCAAATAAAAGTGGGCAATGAGCATTCCAAGTTTAAATAACATCGTTGTAGCCGTTTTTATGGAAATTCGCACTTCCGGTTAACCGAGTCTCTTCAACTCTTGGAATTCCGTATATATTATACTGAAATAGAACTTTAGGGAAAGCTTATAGATACTGCCCCCCCCCAAAATCCGCTAAATTGAAAAAATAAATTTTTCCAGAAAAATGTTGGATATAAAATTGGGTTATTTATGTATGCATATCGATAAGAAGTTTAAAGAAAATCGTCTGTGTTGTTACCGAAAAACTGGAAAAAACAAAAATCAGTAAAGTGCTAGGAACTCTTTGTTGACCACCAGATGCGGTGTTGATACCATTTGCTAAAAAAAATTGTTTTTTCGTACTCAGAGGACCTCAAAATATAAATAGTTCCTATGAAAATTTCATCTCGAATTTTTGTCACATTCGTAATAATTTTATTCACTTTACAAAGCTAAGAGAAACTAATGATATAGAAATGTCAATGATGATTATGGAGGTAAATATCAATGTGATATACTCACCGGGTGATTTATGATCATCATCATCATCATTGATGAATGATTATCTGGATGTACAATTATATAGAGATGAGAGCCCAGCTGGGCATGACATCCATTTACTTACAATGACAATAAACACACACACATATATGTATATAAACACATATATATTCAAACAAAGTGAAACAATTACTATAACCTATATATATATTATAGTAATATAATGTGTGAGTAATAGTCATAACGTTATTTGATACATTACCGATTTGTTTGAATTTTGCATGAATTTGTTACGATAATGATTATAGAGACATAAATTTATCAATCAAAAGTGATAATCCATAAAAATATACGAAATTAAAGATAAACATTGCAGCTGTTTTCCAAAAAAAAAAATTCGTGAAGAATAAAAAAAAAAAAATATTCAGTAAAGTTTTCCTTCCGGTCGATGAATGATTTTTTCCGAAACTTCCGGTAAAGTTTGAGCTTCAAAACATTTTTAAACATTTCAGCCATTCGCTAAAAAACATTTTTTTCATACTCATGGGAATCGTATATTTCCGGTGAAAACTGAATATCGGAAAATTTGACACGAATTTTTTTTTACTAAGAGAAAGAGGAAGTACCATCGTGAAATAAATAACGATCAAATATTGTAAAGTCAAAAAATAAATTGTAGAAATACCCATGATTTTATCAGTATGTTTCCAAATAAATAAATTAAAAGTGGCTTGACTTTGTGCAGGCAGCTAGTACGTGGCAAGTCCGTATTGTTCTCCAGCGGATTAGTAAGAGAGCATACAAAGGATTAAGAGATACACATGTTCCAGTGATTCCAGAGATCGGCTCTAATACTCTGCCTCCATCACTCTGCCCCCCACCTCCTACTACTACACCCCTGCACAATTCTTCCGTTCGATTTTCACAGTTAAACATTCTTTTATATTCTCTCTTGGTTCGCTGTTCTCTCTTTGTTCTTCTCACTCTTTGGCATTCTCATTGTTCAAAATAATTTCATCCTTGCCTTGGTAATTTGCATCTTAATACGCCAGCGTGGAATATTAACACGACTTTCTTCTACTGTTTCTATTATAGTTCTAATTTATAAATGTCCTTAAGATGTAAAATTTTCAGAAAAAGGATTAGTAGGCATTAGTGTGACATAGTGGTGAGGATTTTACACTTGTTTTTTAGGAATGGTGACATGTGAGAGTTTTTATTTGGATGTAATTACATTGGATGGCAACTCCCACTATAATATAAGGCCACATTAAAGTTAGATCTAAATCAGAGAAAGGTAGCTCTGTAGTAGCACACTGGACATCTACGCGGTTTCAAGTATATTAACTAACTAAGCTTGTCTCAAAGTTTTAATGAATTAATTTAATAAATATGGATAATATTAATATTAATTTAATGAGGTAATTAATGAAACCCCGGGAAAAAGTTTTAAACCAAAGTGATAATTGTCTGTATTTGCAGTTTCTATCACAAATTTAATGAAATCTTTTGATGACTTTCTATAGAGGAATAGCAAAAAACCGGAAAAACTGTTCAGTAAAAACGCACTACCGATCAATCGATTTTCTTCAAACTCGCAATTTTGGCAACAAATTTAATTGTAGTTAATATTGTATAGATGATGGAATGGTATCACAAACTAAAATAGCACTTTAGAGAAACATAATCGCCATCACTTTCCTAAGCCTCTCTTAAGTGAATTTTCCCGAAGAAATTATTCAAGTAAAAGTTGTAGCTCTTTACTTTATATTTATAGTATATAATACATATTGAGTTCAAAGAAAATCGTTTGAGCTATTTTCGAGAAAATTGCAATAACTGAAAAAAAAAAATCAGTAAAGTGGCACTTCCGGTTGATGGATTTTGCTCGAAATCTTCGTGTCTAAAGCGATGGTAGTACCTAAATGGAATACCATGTTTGAGGTTCCTGCAAGTTTTCATTTTTGAGATATTCAATTCACACTTGCATTCACAAACACATATATACAGATCGTTTTCTAAAAACCATTTTTTTGGACTTAGGGAATCTCAAAACGTGTATTTCCTTTCGAAACTCAATTTCGAAATCTGGCCTGTTACTGTTAGCAAAAGAAAGTAATAAAATCTGATGGATTGGCCGCCGCAATCTGCTGATCTCAATCCCATTGAACTTTTGTGGGATGTACTGGACAGGAACTCAGAAAATCAGTTTCAACTTTTCAGGAGGAAATCTGCAGACTTTTACAAGGGGAATGGGAAGCGATTGCAGCGAAAAACTGGAAAAAATAATAGAAAGAATGATCAGAGTCTGTAGAGCGGTGATAACAGTTATAGTTTACTGTAAAAGGGAGCAAAATTGATGAATCAGCAGTTTTAATTCTTCAAATTTTTATTTGTGTTATTTTTATGTGATATACCACTTTTTTTTTCTTTTTTTTATTAATAACATAATAATACGCTCGTTCTCTTTATTTTTTTATCACCTTAAATTACTTATAAATACTAAATTACTAAACTAATATAAATAAAATTACTAATAAATATAAATTACTTAAACACTTATAAGATGGGCTAATAGTTTTGAGCGGTAGTTTACGGGTTAGATAATTATTATTTGTTGATAATAATATCCTTAATCAATAAGAAAGATATTAAGAAGAGTATTATATTAAAATTAACAAAGTCCGGACGCTTCCTAGTGTAGACCCAGATAACTAAACATTTATAATTATTTTAATTAGAATGGTGGTGGCGGAGCTGAGAGTTTTGCCCAAAGGAGGAGCTGAGAGGTCAAGTTTACCCAAAAGTGTGGCTTTATTAATTATTTAAATTCTCCCATGGTTTTAACATTGAATTCACGAAACATTTTAGTAAAAATTGCAAGTAAAGAAAATCTGTCAGGTATATGAGAAAGTTGTGTGAGTGTTTCACAGCACTCTTCTTTAAAAGAAAAACTTCCCAAACTTTTTATTAAAAAAATAATTTGCGTCAAAATACATTGCACACGAAAATTGTTAAAGTAGGATGACAGGATTAGAACGGAAGTTTTTAATCAGTAGCCGAGTGGATTAAACAAAAAAAAAAATCCATGGAGGTGATAAAACAAGCGGAAAAAAAGGGAAATATTAATTTTAAAGGTTCAACGGAATTTTCGGGATGGAAAGCGTGGAAAGTGTTTTTTTGTTGTTTTTTTTTTGCAGCGCATCGGGCAGAAAAGTAGATAATTCCTGTACGTAAAAATATTGTTGTAAATTCGAGCCTGCTGGTTATGAAGTATGTGGGAGGAGCGTTCAGAGGCCAGCCGATCGTACCCCCTCCCAACTAACATACCACCAAAAAATAATAAAATCCAAACACTTGTTCGCTTTTATTAGAGCTATATATTTCCGGAGAAGTAACAATAAAAGTATCGATTTACAACAAAGTTTTGTTATAACTTTCAAATGCATACCTACGATATCATTTTGGTTTCCATTTATATTTTTCGATATTTTGTAATATATTCTCGTTAATATACTTTCTCCTTTTTTTTGTTGTTTTTAATTTTTAGTTACCTACACATGATTCAGTTACTTTCAATGTTTCATTTTTTTTAATTTTCTTCCATTTATTAAAATCGATGATTTATTCAATGTTTTTATGTGCATTTTTATTCAATATAGATTAAAATCGATTAACATATTTTCTTGAAACACGACGATATTTTTATTAAATAGGTATTTTATTTCCTTAATATTACCTTGGGAAAGACATTTCAAAGAAAAGCTTAACGTCAACCATGGACACTATGCACTAATTCATTTTCCAGGAGTTATAATAAAATTCAACAGGCTTTTATGCGTATTGCCCTTAAACTAAATGTTAATAAAATAATTGGAATAACGTTTGAGAAAATCGTGAAAAACTGGTAAATCATGTTTGAAAAAAAGTTCGCATTTTTTGTGAAAATCGCGAAAAACGAAAAAGAAAAAATAATTCATTAAAGTCTCATTTGATATTAGTCAATTTTCTTCAAATTTGGAATCTTAATAATAGACCCATTAGATCTTCGTTATTATACGAAGAGGCAGAACTGCTATTTCTGGCACTAAGAGAATATCTTTAAGTGGCAGCTCTCCCTGAAATCCAAAAATAAATATTTCAGGGAAACACGTTTCAAGTAAAAGTGATAGAAATGCAAATTGCGGTGGAATCACAGACAAAAGACATCCATGTACACGTCGCCTGAGAAAGCCTTAGCGTATCACCTACAACTCACAAATCACCAAATAACTCACTTTTCACCGGAAGTCAAGGAACCCGCCTATGCCCCG